>JAOTRH010023146.1:0-21875 GCA_034768845.1 Heliamphora exappendiculata | reverse complement strand
GCGAGCAGCGATGGCCAAACTGCAAAAACGAGACTAAATTAAATAATTGCTGCCATCCAACTTGACAGGACTAATCTGAAGGGATGGATTATCAATAGGAGTCCCTGAAGGCTTTCTAGTGTTTGCATGATTACCAGAAGGCTTTCTTGTATCAGACATGGCTATGAAAAACCAAGAACAAGCAGAATAAAACGGATGAGAGTAATGGATGGTAAACAGAGGCAAATTAAGTAAACCCGAACCACTAAAGTACCAGTAAAGTCCAGAATCTCATACCAATAGTAGCAAAGCCGAAAAAAAACAACCTAAGAAACGGCTGGAAGCTGCAACCAAACCGAAGGGCTTCAATCAATAGTGATGAAGCCTGATATGAAGAGAAACCCTCTGAAGTAGACAAAACATAGCCAAAAGGAACAAAGCCGAGCAAAAAAACACAGCAGGCGCAAACAGCGTGAACAACCAAATCGACAAAAGCTCCACCTGATCTTGAAATCAACCCAAAACATCAAAGAGATTTGATTCGAGCCTCTTACACACTGAGTCGGTACCCATGAAGTAAAAACAGACCATCAATTGAAGCAGAAAACGGCGCAATCGCGAGATGACGAAGAAAACCCTAGCGGCGCCGAAATTTATAAAAATTGGAAAAAACTATGAAACAATCATGGAAATTTTTTTAAAAAAATCACAAATTGATTGTTGGGAGCCAGACGATCATCAAGAATTTTTTTTTTTTTGCGTTTTTTTTTTTACAGTTTCGAAATCAGAAAATTGAGGAGAAATGAAAAACGAAAAGAGGAAGAAGGATTGCTAAGAAGTTTACACAAGATCGGGCTTTAATACCATGTTAAAATTATTGCAGAGAGTGGAAGAGAAAATGAGAAAAAGAGATAATGAGAACAACAATGAACGAGAGCACTCAAACTTAGGGTTTACACCATATCACTTGTTATTTATAATAAGACTAAGAAATATAAAAAGTACATTAATACCCTTAACTTAACAGATACCCTAAAAATCAAGTTTCTATTGTAGCTCTTATAGTCTCAACCAGTCTTACTTCAATGGCTTATCCACCAAGGAACAACTAGCTAAGACACAAAGGAAAGGTGTCAATATATTGCCAAATTCTTATTCAGAAGATCTTACTGAGGTCATACCCATGCACAAGATTCCCAAAGGAGAGGGAGCAGGTATGTAGCTCACCCAATGCCATATTCTTTATGGAATAACTTACATTGACCTCCCCTGAGAAATGAATAAATTACAATGGGCCCCAAAATAATTAAGTATTTCATCGTGCTCCCCTGAAGTTTGGAGTTGCATGAAAGTTACCCACATTGTTAGCCATTAGATATCTGGATGGAATATATTGATGTCATCTTTTTTAAAATTGAAATGCCAATTTTGCACTTCAAATGGCTGAAATTAGATTTACAAGTAATTTTCCAGTCTTTTCACAAATTTAACCATTGTATTACCTGAGTCAACCATATGACTTTGTGTTTTTGTATGCTGTGTGCTGTAACTATATTCTTTAAAATTACCAAAATATAAAGCTTCCATGAAACACAAATGTGAAGTAATCACCATATGCCTACTTCTCTACCATCTTGAGCATAGAAGATAGTGAAATATGAGGTGAACTATGAAAGAGTTTTCTATATACTTTTTCAATAGCAAGACTAGACAATTTCACGCAGCAGTGCACATGTAGACAATTTCACACATCAACTAAACTAACTTCTGAGTGCTAAACTGTTAAGGCTTACTGGTATAACTTCATCGAGAATGCTGACATCCAAAATACTAGGGATTATACCAGCACCTATTCCTTGGATCTTGTGGAGACCTTCAAAATGAAAGCAAGTAACACATTATGGAACAGTAAATATGAGAAAGTATAGCTCTATCAGAGTCACTTGATTAAGAGAAAAAAAATATTGAAATTTGGTAAACAGTCCAATTTATAGGCTATTTACTGTTTTTCATCCAGTATAAGATTTTTTAACAAGCAAGGTCTATCTTCATAAAAGTTTTAACGCGTAAGGTTCTTTTGGAAAAAAATATCCTAGAACAGATAAATTTATCTGTAACTTTTCAAAACATATATAAAGAACACAAATAAATTTATCAATCCTTTATTGAAAGTACGTGTAAAGAATACAAATAAATTTATCTGTCTTATTGAAGGCACGTATAAAGAACATAGATAAATTTATCTATACCTTTTCAAAACATATATAAAGAACACATATAAATTTATTTGTTTGTATTATCTATGTTGATATGCATACAGATAAATTTATCTGTTATGCATAAATAAGTAGATAAATTTATTTGTTTACATTATCTATGTTGATATGCATACAGATAAATTTATCTGTTATGCATAAATAAGCAGATAAATTTATTTATTTGCATTATATATGTTGATATCTGTATTATGTTGATATTCATACAGATAAATTTATCTATTATGCATAAATAAGCAATTAAATTTATTTTTTTGCATTATCTATGTTGATATGCATACAGATAAATGAAGATAAATTTATCTGTTTGCATTATCTGTGTTGATATGCATACAGATAAATTTATCTGCTTATTTATGCATAAATATGTAAACAGATAAATTTATCTGCTTATTTATGCATAAATATGTAAACAGATAAATTTATCTGTTTACAGGATATTTTCGAGAAAAATCACACAATTGGATCTTGCGCGTTAAAACTTTTGTTGATGAAATTTGTGTTAAAACTTCATTTTTTGACCTTTGGCTGATATCTCCCAAAAAATATCATTTTTTATTGTTAAAAAAAAAAGCATCTCGTCCACAATGAAGAAAGAAAGAACAAGAAAACAAAAATAAAAATTCTTACTACATGGGATATGATGAAATTAACAAGATTAATAACAATATTGCTAGATCAAGTTAGAGGAAGTCACCATGATTGCCCTGATAATTTTGGTCCACCAAGATGACTTGAGTGATAAACAAAATTCCAGAAAAACAGATTGTTAAGTTGGGGATATTAATGTATTTTTGTCTTATTATATAAATATCAGTGGTAACAGAGCTAATCCTATGTTGCTTGCTCATTTACCACTACAATAATACTCTCTCTAGCTTTATCTTCTATTTCTCTATTCCTTTAGTAATCTTAACATGGTATCAAAACTTGATCTTGTGTAAAGAAGATTTAGTCATTCTTTTCTCCTCCTTCTGTGTTTTTTTGTTTTTTTTGTTTTTGTTTCTTTTCTAAATTCACCATAAAAAGATTTCTAATCTACACCCAAATGATTGACAATTGTTTATTTTTTTATCCTTTTTTTTTCATTTTCAACGCCTTTTTGGAGTTTTTCTTCGCGAGTAGCGATTGTGACTGCTCAGGCTTGGATCGATGGTTGATTTTGTTTTCATAGGTGCCGACTAGGGTTCTAAAAAGGTCGACTAAGCCTTATTGTTGATTCTTGGATGATTTCAGTGCACGACTAGGGTTTTTTTGAGTTTTTCTTGCTCTCTAGGTCGCGACTAGAGCTTGCCACCTATGTTCGGGCTTTGATTAGTGTCGAATTAGGTTCCAAAGAAACCTTAGTGTTGTTTCTTGGTTGTTAGCGGACTCCCACAAGTCGCAGCTACGGTTTGCTTTGTATTTTTGTGGATCTGCTAGTGGTGGCTAGGGTTTGTAGCAGTTCCTTTGGCTTTTTTTGGATTGCCGTCATTTGGTATGAGTTGATTTGCATGTTCTGAGTATTATTAGTTCTTTCGTGGTTCAGTTCTACTTCGATTCGTGTCCGTTGCAGAGTTCATTGATGCATTTGGTTTCTTACTGCTTATTCTTGATTCTCTATGGCCATATCTGATGCTAGAAAGCCTTTTGGCGGTTATGAGAACACAAGGTTGACTCGTTTTGAGACTTCTAGTGACGCCATCTCCTTAGATTTGCTGTGTTAAGTTGGATGGTAATAATTATTTAATTTGGTCTTGTGCTTGCAGTTTAGTCATTGCTGCTCGTAGCATATTTGAGTATATCACTAGTGAAACTAAATAACCAACAATTATGGGGCCTTCTCGCACACGGTGAATAGAGGAAAATACTCGTCATACAATGGTTACTACATTCTATGCAGCCTTCCATTAGTTGCAATTTCTTACTTATGGATACTGCACATGAGATTTGATTTGTTACCGCTCAGGCTTACTCTCAGATCAGCAATGATGCTCAGCTCTATGAATTGTGGAAAAAGCTCCATGGATTACATTAGAAAGACCAGTTGCTAGCCTAGTATTACGTTGAGTTTACTAGTATGTGGAATGAGATTGATTATTTCTAGGACTTTCAAGCAATTTGTACTACTGATGCCGCAATCTTTCAGAAGATGGTGGAAAATGAGCGGATTTATGATTTCCTTGCTCGCTTAAATGTTGAGTATGATTCGATCTGTATTCAAACTTTGGATGGAGATATGTTTCCTACGTTGAGGTAGGCATATGCTCATTTACAGCAGAAGGAGAACACACGTCATGCTATGGTGCCTCTTTCTAGTAAGGAGCATTCTGTGTTAACTATCACCCCTCTCACACGGATTGGCTAGTTTAGTCATTCCAAATCTGGAGAGAAAAGTAGACTAGTAACTCACGACCAGTTGCGCTGTGAGAATTATACTATCAATCACTACTGAAAGTTACATGGTCGTCCTACTCAGGGACGTGTAGATGGCTGTGGTAGTGGCTGTAGTGGTCCAATATGCTCTCAAGCTCATCTATGTGAGACTAAGCCTCTTTCTGAAGCTGAATTGACTACTTTCAAGTGCCTGATGGCTCGTGTTAACATCTCTCCTTCTACTACCCCCACTTCTTCCTCTAACTTTTCTCACTTAGGTGTTTCTCCTAGTGCACTTGGTACTATTGCCTCTCATATTTATTGGATTATTAACTCATGTTCCACTGATCATATGGTTAGCTCTTCCAATTTGTGCCTCTTACTCTACTTGTTCTGGTAAATATAAGGTCCAAATAGTCGATGACTCTTTATCCTTAGTGTCTGGCAAAGCTTCTATCTATTACTCTTCTTCAATTTCTCTCTCGTTTGTTCTTTATGTTCCTAAGTTTTCTACCAACCTCTTGTTTATTAGTCATCTTACAAGTTCATTAAACTGTTCCGTAACTTTTTTTCCACTCAATATGTATTTTAGGAATTGGTAACTGGGAGAACGATCGGCAGTAGTAGTGCACATGGTGCACTATATTACTGGATGTTTCGTCTTTCTCTTCTCTTCCAACTCACCTTCTTGCTAGGCTCTCCATGCTGATATCGGCTCAATACTTCTGTAGTTACATTAGTGGCATCGCCATTTGCGTCATCCTTCTTTTGGGGTTCAAAAAGACTATTTTCTTCTTTAGCTAAACATTGTTCTAGAAGTACTTTTTCATGTGAGGCTTGTTAACTTGCAAAGTATAAATGGTCTGTTTATTCTTCAGTTAACAAACGTAGTGATTTTCTGTTTATAATTATTCATTTTGATGTTTGAGGTGCTTCACCTATCACTTCTATTTTTAATTATCGATGGTTTGTGACCTTTATTGATTATTATTCCCATGTCACTTGAGTATATTTACTTCGCACTAAAAGTGAAATCTTTTCGTGTTTTCAAAACTTCCATAAAATGGTGCGTAACCAATTTGATACCAACATCAAGATTCTTCGTACTGATAATAAAACTAAGTATCTTGATGGCGTTTTTCGTGCCCTATCTAGAGGGCCATGGTATTCTTTTCTAGACTAGCTGTGTACGCATTTCTAAACAAAATGGAGTCGCTAAATGCAGAAATAGCCATCTTCTTAAGGTTACTAGCTCTCTTCTCCTCATTATGCATGTTCCCAAGTTTTTCTGAAGCGAGGCAGTCCTTACAGCTGCCTATCTTATTAATCGTATGCCCTCTAGTGTCCTCCAATTCAAAACTCCTTTGGAGCTTCTTCCCAGGTCTTCATCTGTCTCTTCTCTTCCACCCCATATTTTTTGTTATACTTGCTTTGTTCATGCACCTAAACACTCGAGTGGGAAATTAGACTCTAACTCTATTAAATGTATCTTTATTTGCTACTCTACTATCCAAAAAGATTATAAATGCTATGCTCCTACCACTGCAAAGTGTTTATCAGTATGGAAATTACTTTTTGGGAGACAGAATCCTTTTTCCGTTCCCCCAAGGCATCTCTTTCGGGGGAGACATGTAGACTGGAAGAGATGTTATCGTCAGATACACAGATTCAGCATAATTAGGAATCTCAAAGAATAAATTTTCCTAATTTTATGCACAAAGACCTTATTCCTAGTGAGAGGGAAAAAGAAGAGTCGAGTGAGAGGGAAAAAGAGCAAAATATTGATGAACGACTAGATGAACCGATCTGCATACTTATTTTTTACATTAGAAGGATCAAAGTGCTCATGTGCCACTACCACCTTGCCAGTTGCAATCCCCGTCTTTAGTTTCAGTCTCTACCACCAGTCTACTGGGTGATGAGTCGTCCGTTGTTACTTTTAATACTTGTGACTTACCTATTGCCCTTCAAAAAGGAGTTAGGGCATATGCTCAACATCCAATTTCACATTTTATCTCATATGACTCATTATCACCCCTATATCATGCTTTTGTCTCTTCTTTGTCCTCCATGTCAATCCAGCAGGATTGGAAGGAAGCCATTGCGGAATCTAAGTGGAAAGAGTCTATGATTGAGGAGAATGATAACTTTAAAAAAGAATAGTACCTAGGAGTTAGTTTCTCTTCTTGAAGGGAAGAAATCAATTGGTGCAAATGGGTATTTATAATAAAACACAAGGTAAATGGGTTAGTTGAGAGATTAAAGGCCAGACTAGTTGCTAAGAGTTTTACTTATACTTATGATATTAACTATCAGGAGAATTTGGCTCCAGTAGTCAAGATGGATTCAATTCGGGTGCTCTTATCCTGTGCTGTTAATATGGATTGGCCTCTCCAATAGTTAGATGTGGAGAATGCATTCTTCTATAGAGACGTAGAGGAATAGGTGTATATAGACGTAGGACCAGGTTTTTCATCCCATGAAACTGAAGGGAAGGTGTGTAAATTAAAGAAGGCTATGTATAGGTTAAAACAATCACTTAGAGCCTGGTTTGATAGATTCTTCAAGACTATGCTAAGATTTGAGTACCGATAAAGTCATGCAAATCATACCATGTTTATCAAGCAAGATAGTAATAAGATCACAATTCTTATTGTATATATTGATGATATAGTTGTGGCAGGCAATGATGCATAAGAGGTGTCCCATCTCAAGGCAAGTCTAGCTAAAGAATTTGAGATGAAAGATCTAGGGGCGTTATGGTATTTTCTTGGGATTGAGGTGCCTAGATCAGATAAGAGCATCTTTATTTTCCAAAGAAAGTATATTATTGGCCTCCAAGAGGAGACACGTATGTTGGATTGTCGACAAGCAGATTCGCCTATTGAGGGTAATCATTGCCTCAATAGTGGTGACGCAGAGCCTATCAACAAGGGAAGATTTTAAAGGCTTTTGAGGAGACTGATATACCTATCTCACACCAGACCTAATATTGCGTATGTTGTGCAGGTTGTTAGTCAGTGCATGCACGACCCCCGTAGTGTGCATCTTGATATTGTTTACCATATTTTCAAATATCTTAAGTTTGCTCATGGGAAAAGAAGTTTGTTCTCTAATCATGATTACTTGAAATTAGAAGCATTCATGGATGCGAACTAGGGTGGTTCAATTGATGATGGACGGTCCACATCGGTTATTGTACGTTAGTAGGGAAAAATCTGGTTACTTGGCGAAGTAAAAAACATGCATTAATAGCTAAATCAAGTGCAGAGGTTGATGCCACATGGCATTTGCGAACTTGTATGGCTTCAAATACTATTAAAGGATTTGGGGATTAAGGACAAAAAAATCTATGAAGTTATATTGTGACGACAAGGCTGTCATGAGTGTCATCAATATCGCTTATAACCCGGTGCAACATGACATAACGAAACATATAGAGATTAACAGACATTTCATTAAGGAGCAATTGTGCAAGGGTTCAATTTGTATACATTTTCTAAAATTCGAAGATCAATTAGCAGATAGTTTTACTAAAGGGCTTAGTAGTAAAGTGTTTCACCCCATTGCATGCAAGTTGGGCATAAGAAATATTTATGCATCAACTTAAGGAGAGTGTTAAGTTAGGAGTATTATTGTAGTTTGATTTTATTATATAAATAACAGTGATAATGAATCTAACCCTATGTTGCCTCTCTCATTTACCACCAAATAATTCTATCTCTAGGTTTCTCTTCTATTCTTCAATCTTTACAGTAATTTCAACACAGATATTCCTTACTAAGGAAAAGGTGACATGACAGCATGGGTCACTGGGAAGTGCATTCCGAGTTACAAACTTCTCTACAAGAAGCGAGAACGGATTTCCTTAACAGAAGGAAGAGGAAGCGAACTATTTCACAAGTGACACTAGGTGTAATGAAATAACCTAATAAGAGCAAAAAGAGAGCTTTCCAAAATGCATCTAGAAGCAGCTAAGCTCAAACGTGACCAGTGACTAGACAAGGTCCTAACATTATTTGGTTTGGTGCCTCGAATTTACGAATTTTCGAAGTGTGCTCTCGAGATAGGGTCCACTTGAGCGGTCTAGGGTTCGCTTGAACGGTCTACCGCGGGACAGGAATTCGCAAAGTTGACTAGGGCTGCGCGAGTTAGGGTTTTAACCTATTTTTGAGTCTTATATAAAGGGTTTTATGTTGTGAAAACCCTAGAATGTCTAATAAATAGAGTGAGGCTCAGATTTAGATATTAGAGAGTGTCGAAAGGCGGTGAGAGGCTCAGTTTGAGGCCACAGATACTGTGAGTGAAAAAGTGAATATTGTAATTCTTGATTTTGTGTATAGTAGGTTGTTTTCTTCTCTCCCGTGGAGATAAGTAATCAGCCGAACCACGTACATTCTTGCGCTATTAGATGTTCTTGTTTTTTAATTTTGCTATTGTGGATTGAAACCTACGTAGGATTCCGTTTAGTTGCCTAAATCAATTTATCTTAATCTTTTGGGGATTTGTGACTAAAAACCCCCACAAGTAGTATCAGAGCCAACGATTGTTGAAGATCCAAGGCCATGGTGGAAGATCAAGAGTTCTGGTTCAAGACTTAATTGCAAATTACAGTAACGATGACGAACATCAAATACGAAGTTGAAAAGTTTACCGGCAAGAATAACTTCTCCATGTGGTAGAGGCGGATAAAGGATCTGTTGATCCAGCAAGGGATCTCAAAGGTGTTATTCGGCAATGCAAAGAAGCCAAAAAAGATGACCGATGATGATTGGGAGAAAATCGATGCCATGGCTCCGAATTCGATTCGGTTGAATCTAGGAAACGAAGTTATTCATAATGTGATCAATGTATAAACAACACACGAGATCTGACAGAAGTTAAAAGATCTCTATATGAAGAAGAATCTGGCCAACAAATTGTACATGAAAAGGCAACTGTATGGACTGCAAATGAAAGAATATACAAAGTTATTGAAATATCTCAATACATATAATATGCTCATCACACAGTTATTCGGTTTTGGAGTAAAAGTTGATGAGAATAAGACGATACTCCTGTTGGCATCGCTTCTGACATCCTTTGATCATCTTGTGACAACGCTGATGTACAAGGACATTCTAGGGCTTGAAGAGGTCACCAGTGCTCTTTTATCATACGAAAAGGTGAAGAGGGACAGTAAATCTGATGCAGAAGATGTGCTTGTAGTTAAGTTTGAGTCAAGTAGGGGAAGGAACAGTTCCAATGAACAGGGTTCCAAAAGTGGTAAATCTTGGTCCAAGTCATGTGCAAGAAATGATGTAGAGTGCTTCTATTGCCATAAAACTAGTCATTACAAAAACCCGTGCCAAAAATTAAAGCAGCATCTGGAGGAAAGGAAAGAAAAGGCGCCTACAGAAACTGTCAGTTTTGCTGAAGATTTATCAGACGGTGAGGCAGATGGTGAATTACTTTCAGTTTCCTCATATTTTAATTTTCTGTTAAACTTATGAATATTAGATTCAAGATGCTCATACTATATGTGTCCATTTAGAGAATGGTTTGATTCGTACGAATCTTGCAACGGGAATACAGTTCTAATGGGGAATGACTCAGCGTGCCAGACCATTGAAATAGGTATAGTGAAAATCAGAATGTTTGAAGGGGTTGTAAGAACTTTGGAGAATGTCAGACGTGTTCCAGGGTCAAAAAAGAATTTGGTTTCTTTGGGAACATTGGATTCTCTTGGTTACGGATTCACAGCAAAAAGTGGAGCAATAAAGATCAACTGAGGAACTTCAGTTATCATGAAAGGGCAGAAAGTGGATGGTCTTTACAGATTGATAGGGGACACAGTGGTTGGTGGAGTCACCACTACCACAAAAGTAGAGTCCAGCAGAGACGGCAAAAGACTCTGACATTTGTAGTTTGCTCTCTTGGTCATTTCGAGGTGACGGTGTTGTTTTTTGGGATATCTAAAGATTTGGAGTGAATTTACTTCAAGTGGGAGATTGTCGAGAATGTGAAGAAAATTCAGGTTTGGGGCAGACCGCTTGATCGGTGAATAGACCGCTTGAATGATGGGGTGTCTGGAGCAAGATACCGAGGATTGTTTCAAACCGCTCGACGGACCGCTCGAGCAGTTTGAGTGGGGATGCACCTGTTATAAATGTTTAGGGTTTACAGCAACAGTAGTTTTTTATGTTCGTTTGTGATTCTCTTGTATTCTCTCTCCCCAGAAAACTTCTCGTTGTAATCATTCAAGACATATAGTGAATGTGTGTGATTCTGTAGACGTAGGCACGACTTGTCGAATCACGTAAACCTTGTGTTATGATCGTGTAATTGTCTCTTTCTTTCATTCTTCATTCTTAATCCGTGTTTGTGCGTTCCTCATCATTCTTGGGCGGGATTAGTGACCGCGTTCTAATCCCTAATATAAGGAAAGGCAAAAAATACATAATCACATAAATAAAAATAAGGAGAATTAGCCATAAACAGTAAAAGAACATTTCATTGGACATCAACAATGCACTTACGAAGGAGGAGAGCATGTTGAAATTGTGTGAAGAATCAAATTCCAAGTTAATTCAAGCTCAAATAGCACCTTATAAACTTGTCCTACTTGTCACCCTTTTTATTTGGTATGTTATGGGGACTCAAATTCGAGCATCTTTGCTAGAGGATGGTATTCAAGATGGGTCAACCAAGAACAACTGTGTTTCTAAGCGGTTGAGCACAAGAAAATCCTATTTGTTAGCTTGCAAAGTGTGGTGCTTGCGTACGGAGATGGACACTTATAAATGTAAGGAACATTCACAACTCAACATGGTTATGTGCACTAGTCTGTTGAGGAGGATGTTGTATGATTAGCTATAAAACGAATGCCTCCTGTTTTCAATAGCTTAATTGGTGGCTTTGTTTTGCTAAACATTAGAGTGTTCAACAATTGGTAGCTCAGCTTACTTAGTGATTGTGAACAAAGTAAAAACCGAACTCGACCAAATACGTATTTTGCTGATAATGACACTCACACAAGGACACATGCTACCACCAACAATCTTGACATAAAACTTCTTGAAAAAGCTTAAGACAATTCAAGTTGATGTCAGTAAAATGGTGTCACCGCTCAGTATTACAAACCACGTGTTGTGATAACAACTCATTTACCTATGTGAAAGAATATCGGTTTCCTCTTTCCTATCTTTGTTAGTTAATTCAATAGAATTACCTAATGACTACTGCAACTTTTTAAAAATTCAAATTTTGATAAAATGAAGCTTCTTTTGGGTATGTGGTGAAAATTGAGACTTATTTTGATAAATTGAAATTTAATGACAGAGAATGTGCCAAGCAGAGAAACGAAAAAACAGCAACATGATAATTGATAATTGATAATAGAACATCACCAAAAATAATAAAATTGAACAACACACGAAAAATCATGACTCACCAGGTTTTCCACCATTCAGAACTGCACTCTCAACTGGTTCTACACCATAGACCTAATGAAAACAAAAGAAAGACAACTGAAAGAAAATGAGGCACAAGAAAAATCTCTCTCCCTCCCTCTCTTTCTTTCTACCACGCAAACACATACTCAGAGGCAAGGGGGAAAAACCTTTATCTTTGCATTTTTCTGCTTCAGGAACTGCCCCGCACCAGTGATAGTTCCTCCAGTCCCTATCCCGGCAACCAAGGCATCAACTTTCTCTTTAGAGCCCTTCCAGATCTCTGGCCCAGTAGTTTCATAATGAATCTACAGACTGACAAACTAATGAGTATTTTTTTCCAACCATCTATCCACAATGCACAATTATTTTATAGGATACACATTAAGATATTGATTCAGATAGTACCTTTGGGTTGGCAGGATTTTCAAATTGATTCACATAATAACCGTTAGGTGTCCTTTCAAGTATCTCCTGGGCCTTTTTGAATACCCCATCAATGCCCTTTGCTATATCTGTGAGGTACAACTCTGCTCCAAACGCTCGGAGCAGAATCCTTCTCTCAAGACTATATGAAGATGGCATGATGAGAATAAGCTTGTAGCCCTTAACAGCTGCTATGAATGCCAAACCAATGCCCGTATTACCGCTTGTAGCCTCAATGAGAACCGTCTTCGGCCACCATTATTGTGGCATAATCAAACCAAAAGAAATTTCTCAGTTTAAAATGTTCTACAACCCACAGTATTCATATCAAAACTACCTTCTGACAGCAAACTCGGTTGCTTTTGAAGCACAAATATGACTGTGGACATTGCGATATGTACTTCAAAAATTTACACTAAATCTCATTCAAACATGAGGAAGGTACTTGTGTTAATTAAGCAAATGGGGAAGGATAAAATTATTTATAGTTGTATTTAAAGTTTAAGGTTGAATAGATTCTCTCTTATATTGATTACCTTTCCAGGGGTAATCAAACCCTTTTCTTCTGCATCATTGATCATACTATATGCAATCCTACATGCCAAAAAGGAAAATTGCGTTTGTTAGCATTTTTTGAAAACTAACAATGTCCTTATTTTCAGAAACGAAAACATAACATAAATCTGCACAAAATACTAATTAAAAAAAGAGGAAAAGGAAGATGAAGACTACCTGTCTTTCACACTTGAGCAGGGTTCCATCATCTCCAATTTGGCGGCAATGCGAGCTACGCAACCATCCACGATATTGTTCAGATATACCATTGGGGTATTTCCTATCAGCTGCAGATTTAGAAAGCCAAAGCAATTTGACATCATGAAAACATGGAAACAATTAGAAAGTTCATCAGTTGATACAAACTTACCTCAGTTACATCTTTCGCAATTGTGCACTTGTCTTCCATAGTTTTCTTTCAAAAATACCGTATGAAGGAACTGAAGAGAGAGAGAGAGAGAGAGAGAGAGAGAGAAAGAGTGTTTAGGGGCAATTGGAAATCCCATGGCTACATATAGCATTCCAAGGTCGCAGACACTAAAATACTATTCAATTAACTTAAATCTAAATTAGGCAAGTTCAGGAACCCGTAAGATGGTCCAGTAAACAATTGGAATGAGCTCGTTGCATATTCTAGAAAGAATAATATATATTCAATCAAAAGAAAGTGTAAAGATATGAAAAAGTTTCTCTTTCAATAATGGATAAAACTGAACAACTAGATAGGCAAGAAAACTGCCACTGGGATCCAGTTAAACCTGAATTATGTTTCTAAATCCATTAAACAAGAAAACAAACCAAATATAGACTATGATTCTTATAGACAACAGGCAACCACATAAGGATAGTCAACGGTATAAACCAGCCTCCAACCGAACAACGACACAACCCAAAGACAATGATAAGCATGACATGCTAAAACGCGATAAAGAGATTTCCGTGTTCCATAATCAACCATCTCCTTATCTGCCCGAGGAACTCATCACCAGATTTCTACCTTCACAGCACCAGCTAAGAAAAAGGTCCAACATCGCTAGCAATACAAGAACATACAACACCACAAACAAGGGATCATACTATCAACCAGCCCCCTTCATGACTGAAATTCCCTCAGGAACTGTGGTGCATCCTCACAAAAGAAACTTGTCTTTTAGAGGGTTTCCAGTCCAACCAAGGTTTTTACCCTAATCACAAAACCAACACTAACCAGCTTGGAAAATAGAATGTTGGTGTTTCCAAGATGAAGATGCTTCCAATACCAAGCTGGCCTGGATTTCCAAGAGATACAACCGAACTTAAGATCAATACAGATTGTAGTAGTCAAAGTGTCCTTCTTCAACACATTTATTTCCTAACAAAACAGCAATTTTCTCAAAATAATGAAAGCAATAAAAGCAGAGGTTAAACCAACAAGTACTTCAAATAATTTTCCTCAACTCAATATTCAATATGGAACAGTCACAGATTAAATGAACTATATATGTTAACCACAATAAATAAAAAGTGGACAAACGCAATGAAAATTTGCAGATAACACAAATA
The DNA here is from genome assembly GCA_034768845.1 of Heliamphora exappendiculata. NCBI lineage: Eukaryota > Viridiplantae > Streptophyta > Magnoliopsida > Ericales > Sarraceniaceae > Heliamphora > Heliamphora exappendiculata. The sequence goes on along the minus strand of JAOTRH010023146.1, from coordinate 7,312 downwards.
TGCTCCAAGAATGCAAATTTGCAAATAACACACCATGAAATAGTCAAAATACTACTCTCAACAAATATAATATTTTCAAAAAACCATTAATCAAAAAAGGAAGGAAAAAAACGATGGTAGCAGAATTACCCAAAAAGTACAAATTTCACTTGTCCACATCTGACAAACACTCCAACAAAGCAGATTTCCAAGAAGCTACCAAAACATTTCTACCAAGTAATAAAATCATTTCTATTATTAGAAACAAGCTAGAATCTTCTCAAATTCCATTCAAATAACAAAAATGAAAGTAAACACAGAAACAAAAAGAAAGGTAAGATTATGCTGGGAATGCCCAATCCTTGAAAAACCCCAATCTTGTAAATAACCAATCTTTAAAAACAAACAAACAAACAAACAAACAAACAAACGAACAAACGAGTCACTAATGGATTGAAGTGAAGTAACAAATAATTATAGATTACGAAAAGAGGCTATTTATTTTCTCAAAATCATTGAGCAAATAACACATATTACAGACTTAGAAGGGAACGCGAAGAGATTTACAGTACCGTTTGGATGCGTACACTCCCAAGTCTGCAACTTGACTCTTGTATGTATATATAGTGTATATAAAGAGTTTAAATTCTACACGGTAGCTCCGTGTAGAGTATGAGTAGAGTATGATTTACAGGCAACTGCTCAAAGAGCTCCGAGTTTAAATTCTATACTCAAAGTGCTCAAAGAGCTGGAGTTTAAATTCTACACGGTTGCTCGGTGTAGAGTATGATTTACGGGCAACTACTCAAAGAGCTCTATCTCAGCGAGCAAGTGGACGACCCGGATCAAAATATTGCAAAGTAGATCATTATTTTTTTTTATTAAAAAAATTTATACTTATCTCAATTATATATATATATATTTGGAGGTATAGTGTCTTAGTTACAAATTTAACTATATTCTCAACAATAAAAAAAAAATTATCTTAAATACTTTTTTTTATTTTTTTTCAAAAAAACTAGACATATTAAAATTTAAGTTTTTTGGCATCCCCAACAAATACTAAAGCTGAGATTGATATTTTTTGTCAAGATTTAGTCTTTGTTTGGGATGTCAAAAAAATCTCAATCTCAGTTTTAATATTTGTTTGGGATGTTAAAAAACTTAAATTTTAATAAGTTTAACTTTTTTAAAAGAAAATAAAAAAAAGTTTTTGAGATAATTTTTTTTTATTGTTCAGAGTATAACTGAATTTTTAATTAAGAAACTATACCAATTTTACTCAAAAAAAAAAATTAGTATAATTGGAATATGTACAAATTTTTTTTAATAAAGAAGTAATGATTTACTTTGCAATATTTTGATTCGGGTCGCTTGATTTACAAATGAAACTGAACAGTCCATCATTTGCTTGCTGAGATGGAGTTCTTTGAGTGATTGCCCATAAATCATCCTCTGCACGAAACAACAGTATAGAATTTAAACCCATATATAAAACCATATAAAATTATATTTATACGATCACTTCTACTACAAACAAACTGACACATTATATTCAAACTTGTAAAACTCACAAATCTGTGGGTGTTTGACAAATTAATACTAATAGTTTTTGTTTTTTTTATTATTAATTTTAGTTAAAAATTATAAATTTTTTTAAATATTCACAATTTCTGTTATAAGGTATTTGAGAATACTACCGCTAGTAATTTATAGATTGTAATTTATAGTAAAAGTTGTAAGTATTTAATAAAGATTGTAACTTGTAGTTAAAATAAAAATAATAATTAAAAATTATAGCTAAAATTTTAGGTGTTTAAAAAATATTATATCTTATAGTTAAAATCAATAACAAAAAATTAAAAATTAATAACAAAAATTTGGCCAAACACCTTTTATAATTTATAACTATTTTTTTTATAAATTATAATTTATATTAAATACTCACAACTTTTATTACAAATTATAATTTATAAAATCTAACTTCTCTCGTATGTCAACTGTTAATATAATTTTATAGTAAAAGTGATTATATCGCATATGCAGCTGCGTCACCACACAGAGAGAGATGAAGATAGTGATGTCATCGGAAAGAGTGGACAACCGACGACTCTCTTTCCTGAGTTGTTTTAATTTCTAACTTGGCATGGAATTACCGATTATTAATTCATTTCTTCCTGACCACTGAAGAAGTAATATGTGGCGACATTTGATTTGAAAATTTTTGAGTTAGATTTTTTGGTTTTAAAGTACTTTAAATTAAAAAATTAAAAATTTATTTTGTTAAAAAATTTATAATATTTAAGTCACCAAAAAACTAAATAAGGATAATGTAAAATTTTAAGATTGTCTTTCAGTCTAAATAAAATTTTATCAAATAGAAAAGTCTAAAAATTAAAAAACTAAAAAGTCAAGCAGTCAAAGAATAAAATTTAAAATTATTACTAAAAAAATCAAAAAGCCAATAAGATAAAAGTTGGTGGTTGAAAAATCAAATTTTTTTGATTTTTTGAACTTTAAATCAAAAATTTAAAAATTTAAAAAACTGACTCTAACCCAGTTTACCAAACGAGCACACTGTTGAATAAAATAAAGTGGATAAATAATACCACAATAGTGTTTGGTGTTGTTAAGTTTATAAATTATAGTTAAAAATATAATTATAACTTTAAGTAAAAATTATAAGTATTTGTTAAAATTGTAAACTAATAATTTAAGTAGTAAATTTTTTTATGTTGATTTAAAATAAAAAAAATTACAAATAAAAAGTTATAAGTATACATTTGAATATTCTTAACTTTTTACGAAGTTATAAGTAAGTAAGAAGTTAAAAGTTAAGTTTAAACAAATATTCTGTGTGTGTATTATATATATATTTTTAAAATATGAAGAGAAGAGAAATGAGATTATATATACTAATAACATCTTAAAAGTATGAAAAGCAAAAAGTGGTATGCAATGGACTTATTGTATTAAAAAAAATAGACTTTAAGTCAAAAAATTTTAAAAATAAATTTTAACGTACAAAGTTTATCAACAAAATTTTTAATATGCGAGATCTAATTTTCTACAACACAGATAAATTTAACATAAATAAATAAATTTATATGTAATGCATATAGATAAATTTATTTGTCGTTCTTTTCAAGTATTGACAAATGTTAGATATTTATTTGTTAAACCAAATAAGTATAAGTAACAGATAAATTCATCTATTTCGTGAAACAAACACAATTTACTAAACAGATAAATTTATATGTTATTTTTTAGTATTGACAAATATTATATAAATAAATTTATCTGTTCCTTTCTAGCTCTTTTTTAGTATTGATAAATGTTATACAAATAAATTTATCTGTTTAGTGAAATAAGCATAATTTAACAGATAAATTTATCTGCATACTTATTTATACAAGACAGATAAATTTATTTGTATATTTATTTATGCAAAAAAGATAAATTTATTTGTATGTTTTAAAAATTGCATAGATAAATTTATCTGTTCAAAAGTCTAACTGGATCTCGTGCGTTAAATTTTTTTATAATAGATGAAAAATAAAATCGACGCTATTTCAAGAATTTAAGACTAATTTTTCGTTAAAAAAAGTATGCATCTAATCCTCTCACATGAAAAAAAAATGTGATCAGACTTAAATGCATTAAAATCTTATTTTGATAGACTTCTCAACTAAATTATCCTAACTACTTATTATTGATATACTAATGGTAACAACCAACTAAAGAGTGAGGCGTAGCCACTTAGTGCTGTAATGCCAAGGACCAATTACCAATTGACACAAAAAGTAGAAGTAATGGCTGACAAACTCAAAGGATAATGCCCAAAAATATGAAGAGTTCGCTTCGTAATTTGATTTTAAGTTGATTTTTTAGCTTTAAGTCACTTTAATCCAATTTTTTGACTTTAAGCCACTTTAAGTTAAAAAGTTAAAAAGTTAAAAAGTTAAAAAGTTAAAAAAATTTATTTAGTTAAAAAATAGTGACTTTTAAGTCACCCAAAAAGTCAAAAAAGGTCAATGTAAAATTTCATAATTTTTTTTAACCTGATAAATAAGCTAAAGTATGATTGTTTAGTTAGAATTTATTTAATTTTATATATAGAAGGATAAAATTAAAAATTGATATGAGAAAAGCCAAAAAATCTAAAAGCAAATAAGCTAAAAATTGAGGGTTGAAAAACGAAACTTTTGACTTTTCGAACTTTAAGTCAAAAGTCAAAAAAATTGACTTAAAACAGGTAGCCAAACGAAAGCTAATTGAGAAAGTGTCTCGTGGAAGAAGTTAAAGGACGATGAACGTGGGATACAGAACATGGAAGAAAAGAACACGTGAGGCACTGGAAGAAAAGAACACGTGAGGCACGAGACTGGGTGTTTGGAAGCTAAGATTTAAATTCAAAATTCATCAAAAGCATGGAGGGAAGATTACTTGTAATGCTTAATACAAAGCGAAGATTCAAAAAAAATGATGCATAATCCTCTAATCTCCAATCTAGCATATGTTCTTTACTATTTGTGATCATAGCAGTAGTAGTAGCAATCTAATAGTAGAAGTATTTGTTGTAATCCTTCAAAGGGTTGCGAAGATTGTATATTCTTCAAGTCACTTCTCCAAAGCCAAAGAATTTCTACAAGGAAAAACCTTCATATAAACCATCATAAAGAATACGGTCTTATGGCCTTACAACCTTTGAAATATAATTACAACACAAGGTTATACATAAACTCAAAATTGGGAAAGTAAAATAACACCTCGCCCCTTACTACTAAACCATCGAATTGCCTTTGATACCTAAAACAGGCGTTAAACAAATATCGTGCGCTAAGACTCAATAAGGTATGACTGCACAAGAATAGATGCAAGATATGTAAAAAGAGAAAAAAATTAATCCATGATGATGAAACTTCAGAAATTTTCAAACCAACTATCGAAAACTCTTAAGAATACATTTTTTTCTCGTGGTTTGCCATGACCAAAAACAAACTTTCACTCTCTACCGATTCCCAACGTGTTCTACCGTTCATTCTACCATGAACTTACTAAACACCGTAGTCATAGGCCAAAATCTCATACAACCAAAAATGCCACATGGTTATTATTGCCACAAAAGTTAATATCAACTCAAAACTTAATATGCCACTTGGGCTAACCCACCACACATGTCGCATATGCCATACAGGCTAGCCAAAAGACTATCACATTGTTAAATAATTTCACATTTTTAACATTGTCACATGGGTTAATCAACTAACCATTTCATATGATTAATGTTACCACACAGGCGAAACGTACCACACCAGCCAATTAAGCAACCATTTCACATTATTAACAGTACCACACAAGTTAAATATACCACACATGCTCACATGCCACACAGGTTAAATAGATAACCATTTCACATGGTTAACAATGTCACATAGGCTGCACATCCCACACAGGCTCACCAGTCACGCATGCTAAATAAATAACCATTTTATATGGTTAATAATACCACACAGACTAAATAGATAATCATTTCACATGGTTAATAATGCCACACAGGTTACACATTTTATAAACATACACTCATCTATCCGAATCCAAACCACCTCATTTATTGTCACACCCCACATATCCAAACATTCCATTCAAATGTATGTGAGGTAGAGATGGATTCAAGAACAAGAAAAAGTGCACCAAGAATGCTAGGTCAAAGTCAAAAGTCAACAAAACCAACATGGATGCTCAAAGGTCAAAACGACATCACTCCAATCACAACTTGGGGCCCCAAAGACCCGGCAACATGAGGTCCAAAATTGGTAACTCACACAAGTATTCCAAAGTATGAGGAATATAAAAAAAAGGTCCAACATTAATAAAAATAAGGTTCTCAATGAAGTTCGGCAAAAAACATGCAAAAAATGTCAATCAAAACAAACATACCTTCATTATTTTGGTCATAACTATTTTTAAAAATAGAATTTTGATGTGAGGTTAGAACCACTGGAAAAAAGACTTTCGGTGCTTCAATTTGAGCACAAGAATGACCCAATTTGGAGTTCGTATGGTAGAGATACACTTATTCAAAAAAATAATATTTTTAACCAGCGAAAAAGACCGCTCGAGCTGTCTGTCGACCGGTCTGGCTTGCAATAAGATGCCGAGACTAACCCAGGACCGCCCGATAGACCGCTCAAACGATTTTTCGAGCTGTCCTACGCCAAAATTGATTTTTTTACTAGATTTTGAAGCTAACACCTATCCAAACCCATTTTCATGCAAAGAGAAGATACTAAGGCCTTAGAAAAATATAGAATTTGATAGGAAAGAAACCCAAAACCTTCAAGTACAAGGATTTAACATGAACATTTATCAAACTTAATGATTTCACTAAGATAATTAAGATTCCAAATGACCAATATCTAATGAACATTTCAAGCCTCCAACAATGATTTCATAAAATCATTTACCCATCACACACCTCATACCAATCAAAAGAAGCAATTTAAGGATTTCCTCAAGGGATTTAGAAGTTCAAACAATTAACCCGGTTATGCCAAGAATTTTAACACGTATCCCCATACGTCAACCCGATTAACTTAAATAATCTATCAATTTCTCATTTTAACTTTAATATAAGATAAACCCAAACCTCCTTCCATCCGTAACTAGGGTTCTTACAATCTACAACAAGATTCAACACAAACCAACCCTCGGCTTCGTATAACTCATCCATTTTCAAAAATCACCAAGTATTTCCTTCTAAATATCAATCCTCGAGATTTTAAGAACTAGGATTTCAAGAAAAAGAGGGGTTTTATGTTATTTGTTGGATCTAGGCAACCCAAGAAGGAGATGAATTGGGTCTTTTAACGAGATAAAAAGTTTTAAAAACTTTTTTAAATTTTTTTTAATATTGCTATAAAGCAAGATATGGAATTATATAATCACGAAAATTATTAAAAGATGAGAGATAGAGAAATGAACCAGAGACCAACGATTTATAGTGGTTCAGCTTTATCCTAGCCTACGTCCACTTCTCAAGATCTCCCTTGAGTATTTTCACTATTCAGAATACTTTCGGGTGTATTCGAAACCTTTACAAGTTTCAAGATTCCACTTGAGCTATCTGAATGTTTACGGGCACATTCATAAGCCTGTTACAGCTTTAAGAAGATCCTATGAAAATAAGTCTATATTTTCTTCTAATCTCTCTTGAACTCTTCTTTGATAAGTTTTACTCACTCATTCAAAGGTTTACAGGGTGACTCACCCTTGATTACAATAAATGAAATGTAATGAATAAAGAACACTCACTCTCTTTACAAGATTGATT
>JAOTRH010023125.1:0-21879 GCA_034768845.1 Heliamphora exappendiculata | reverse complement strand
AACAAACCAAAACCCCACACAAAAGACAGATAATTACCTTGCAACCAAAGCTCTTATAAAACTGATGCACATGGATTTGATGGTACACAAAAACAAGTTGCTAAAATAGAGAGAAAAAAAAAAAGTAAACTTCATCACATTATTAATATGAGCCAGAAAAGGCTTAGAAACTCGGACACCTAATAAGAACTCTCTCTCTCTCTCCATTCTCCATATTTTGTGAATTTGTGACATGTAGAATCATATTTGCGTCTTCATTTCAAATTGTGAATTCAATAATCTAAAGTGATATTTATTTTTTATCTATTTATTTCGTTAAAACATCTACAATTAACTAAAAATTAAAGTCCAAAATGAATATAGTTTTAACAAGACACTTTAAGTATAAGTAATGAGAATTACGAAATGAATCCCATGCTTTTTGTTTATTTTAGAGAGTAGATTATATAATAATATGTTTATGTTACAAAAATTAATGACAAGCTTGGCTCTAGGGTAACGCTCGTAAAGCAATTACTTTAGACTCTAACATTTAAATTAATTTTTAGGGTCCAAAATATTTTTTATTCTTTGTATAGGTTTAGATATTATGTTTTTGCAAATGGCTAATTGAAAAAGAAGGTACCTAGTATTATTAGTTTGTTTTAATAAAAGTCATTAGCAAATATCGTTTTAGTAGGTAATTAATCAAGAACTCAAATTGTAAATATTTTTTTTATATCCATAACCTCAAGTTAAGGTCAATAGTCATGTTTGTTGAAGGCAGGACCACAAAAATTCAAAAAAAAAAAAAATTTGAGAGTTATGTCATAAAGGTAATTTATACATTCTTAACTAAAAATGTAAGAAATGTAGTTCTTTAAGTGATACTTTTAAACTATTCTAACAACATGTAATGATAAGTGCTAAGTTTTGTGATTTCATCTTTTGTTTTTGTAATTAATTTTGGAGTGGTTTTATCTTTTAAATTTGTAGTACTATATACATACAAATATATAGTGGTCTCATTTTATAAATTTGCTTTAGGCTTTATAAAATTCAGGACCAACACTGGTACTAGATTAATAATAAAATTATTTTTTTAAGTTATACATTTATCTTTTAAAATAAAAATATTTTATATGTGAAAGGAGTATAAATATAATTTAGACTTTATAATTTAGACCTTAATTCCATTAACAATCCCAATGAGAACACTACTCCCAATTCCCTTTATCACTCAAACCACTTTAGAGACATACGAAGTGACACATCTTGTGTAATAACTGAAGATTTACCTCCATAAAAAGGACGATTCTATCAAATCGACATGATCAAATTTTAAATATTCATCTTCAAAAATAAGAACTTCTAAGTCCTGGAAAGATAATATTAACTATTTGACGATTATTTTTATAAAAAAAATTAATGCCTTCTCGAAATGTAATAGCTAGAAAAAAAATATTAGGTGCTCTTAAACCTCTTGTTTGGCCAATATATAAAAGTAATTATTAGGTGCTCTTAAAAAAATATGTTCAATACCCAACGTTAAATGTAGGAGGTCTACAATATTTTATGGATAACTATTAAATATATTTTAATTTTAAATTTCTTAGAATGATCCATTTGCTGTTTAATGTCTACTATCAACATTAATAGCTTATTAAAATTATGCCCATTTTTTGGCTTCTCTTAAAAGTTAGCTTTGTTATAAAAAATAAGTAGCTTTTAAACTATAATATTTGGTATTTTTTTAAAATTGCTGACTGTTTTTTTTTTTATTTTCAAGAGAAAAAGCCTGTGCAAATCTCCAACGCCATAATTTTTTTAAGTAAAATAAGTATAATGCCTTCAATTTAAAAAGTCAATTATTCTTATAAAAATAAAAAAATTTAGGCCAAATCACAAATACCACAACTTAAAAGTAACAAGCAAAGACGTATTAGATATTTTAATAAAAAGTAAGAAAAAAATTATTATAAAAAATTATTCTAAACACTTTAACTTTTTATTTTATTTTTTTGTAAAAAAACTAAATTTCTTAAAAGCTAAACACTCTAACTATAAATATTATAGTTAGTTCTATAACACCACACTATTATTATGTGTTAGTTTGCAATTAATTGCTGTAAGATTTTTCAACGAAGCATACAAGAATAGTTATTGTTTGTTTTAAGTATAATTATTAAATAATTTAAATTATACGTGCATTTTGTGTGCCGAACTATTAGGGTTTTCATTATTACTAATTGATTTACATATTTACCCTCGTCTTATCAATTACATTAATTATAACAAAACACCTTAATTTCTTTTTTTTTCAACACTCTCAATTATTTTTTTTCTCCCTTTTTTTAGATTTTCTATAAAAAAAAACGTCCGTATGTGATTTTTTAATTAAAGTTAATTTTCAACTCAATTATCTATAGCTATCTAATTAAGTCAACGCTTCTAAATCAAGTGTTCATCTCTACCATTTTGTATATGCTATGGTGAATTTGGCCCAAAGTTGTGGATGATGATTAGATTGGCCCGCGTGTTTTGTTGGTCTTAGTATGAGTGGTTTTCTAGCCCATTGCTCTTAAGGCCTTGTTTGGTGTTATGATAAAGAGATTAGAATTAGATTATTGTATAATAATCTCATATACATCTTTGTTTGGGTACCAAATTTGTGTGGAACTTTTTTTTTTCTTTCCAATCACTTTTGTCTCGCATATGAGTGACTATTTGTATTTCAAATGGAGAGAGTTTAGCTAACTTGAGATATTATTAGGTTATTCTATTCTAAACTAAATATCATTTGGTACAAAAAGTACTACATTAATAATTATATTCATAATACTTTTAGTACTATTAATCCAAATATACTAATTATTTCATAAAAATAATCATTTTACCAAACGAGCCCTAAGGGGTTATGGCTTAGGCATACTGGGTTATGGCTTTATTTACACGTTTGTCACGCTCATTTATTGGTGTGTCTTGTTATTGTTTGTTATTTTCTTAAGTAGTTAGTGTTTTTGGGTTTTGTGGGTATGTAATACATGGGTATGCCTTTTATAAATGTGTTTTTTTTATGTTACATTTAATTAAAAAAAATATAATAATATATATATATATATATATTTAAAAAAAATCATTTTCAAAAAGTTTTCATAGCATGGGTTACTTTAGTCCAAGTGTATGTTAGAATTGCGTGCTTGTGACTAGTCATAGTAGAGTGCGGTGTGAACCAAAAATTATTTTAATCGAGATCTTAAATTTTAATTAGAAAAATTTATTATGTTAAATTGATCGAGTAAGTAATTTTTGTAAAAAATTAAGTTAATCAGAAATCATCATCTATCTGATCAGAGTATATTTGTTTTTAAAAAAATTAATTAGCTTATAATATTTTTGAGAATTAATTGTCAAGTAAATGCATCCGAATCATATGGTTAACAATGTTTGATTCACTTGATTTTTTACAAAAATTACTTATTCGGTGAGCTCAACATAATAAACGATTTCGATTAAATTTTAAAATTTCAATTAAAATAATTTTAAACTCACAACTTACACTGCTGTGACTCTATCACAGTGGGAATAATTTCGATCGATCTAAATTGGTAGGAATTTGGCTACCAATATATCTCATCAAAAATTTACCGTAACTATATGCCATCAAAATACAGATTTATATTTTGTAATCCCTAATCTATTTTGACTCATTTCAAAATCCTCCCTTTCTCCCTTTTTGTATTTTTCCTCCACTTATTACATATCGTTGGAATTTTTGTCGCATGATTAAGAAATTTTTTTTTATTTTCCATTGAAATTTCAATATTTTTTTTCTCTCCATAATTTCTCTTTCGACCTTTATAATCTATACTATTTTATAAAGAAGAACATCCATTTGGTATTCTCCAAAATGAAATTGTATGAATTTTTTATTTTGCCTAAAATGCTTTTAAAAAAACTATCACCTTATCTTTTTAAAAAGGGATAATTATACTTATATTTTCTGAGATTTAAGTTTATTACAGGAACCTCATTTGTGGTATCTGAAATTACACTAACTTCTCTTGAGATTTAATTTTAATATCAATTGCATCATAACTGTTAAAATTTTCGTTGAAATTTAACGAAAATCGTTCATCCCACTCCAAAACCACAATTTTCATCTAAAAATCACTATTCAAATCACATTTTTCTCCCAAAATCACAATTTCTACTCTAAAACTACCCTTCCCAAAACTACTATTCCGTTGAAATTTGGGGTGGGAATGGTGCTTTTGGGGAGAGAAATGTGGTTTGAAATGTAATTTTGGGGTAGGAATGATGGTTTTGGGGTGGGATGGGTGGTTTCTGTTAAATTTCAATGAAAATTTTAACAGTTGTGGTGCAATTGATATTAAAATTAAATCTCATGGAAAGTTAGTGTAATTTCAGAGACCACATAAGAGATTTTTGTAATAAATTTAAATATCAGGAGAGGTAAGTGTAATTATCCATTTTAAAAATTATCCTATGCTATCTACTTTTGCTTTCTCTAAAACATGATATAAATGTTTATTTTCTTTTAATCTGCAAATATACTTGTACCAATGTATATTGCTTTCAATTTTTTTTGTGGCACACGTATTGCGTGTGCCCAAGTGCTAGTCTAACATAAAAACACTATCTCGAAAAAGCAAAACATTATAAAAGGTCTAAATTCAAGACATCTTATATATTATTACAACCATTGTTAGATCTTTTAGCTTGAAACTCTTTATGATTGTTTTATATTTTTTAATTATTTAGTATCAACAATGATGCATGCCATCACGTGTTATGATATTATTTGTTAAACATAAATTTTGAATGATTTCATTTTTATTTATTTTGTAATATAAAGATTGTGAACATCCATGTGGTAATACAATTAATATTATTTAATTATTTTCTTTAAATTGCTTTTATACCCGCGGAAAGAAAAAAAAGTCTCACTTTTTTTCCTAAATTATTCCTAAAAATCTGCAAAACATTTTGATTTTTTTGTGGTGTTATAGTTTGTAATAAAAGTTGTGAGCGTTTGATAAAAATTGTGACTTGTAGCTAGTATAGAAAAAATAATAATTATAAGTTATAGTAAAAGTTGTAATTATTTTATAAAAATATATAACTTATAACTAAAATTAGTAGCAGAAAGTTAAAAATTATCGGTAGTAATTTTTTCAAACACCTCTTAAAATGAAAGTCCAAAGCTATGTTTCACCAACTTTATATGTTTCGAAAATTTGAAAATAGATGTATAATTAAATATTAATTGCATGTTGCATGTCAAATGAGACATAAGTTCTATTTTGCATGTCATGAAACTATTAACAAATTGGTGTTCCTTAGATGATAGCCAATTTGAATTTCTCATATGGTGCAGTTACAAGATTAGGATTTTCAACTATAAAAATGAAATTATATTTGTATATTTTTAAAATATAAAAGTTCAATTTGTATTCGATTTGTGTTAAAAATAAATAAAATAATCAATGTTTTAACTTTTTGTTTATCTCTGTTTTAAGATAATGTTGCATAACAAACTTGGCATCCTAATAAATATGGTTGGAGTACTTTTTATTTTAAGTACATAGCAAATGATATATGATCCTAATAAATAGCAAATCATGTCAAAACTGTTAGAATCTGTGAATTTCATTGGTTATTAAAATTCAGATTTCAATAGCTGGATCAATTATAATTGAATTGGCCATTCAATTGCAATTGAAACCTGAAAACCAACAGTCATGAGTGACTATTGATTTCCATGGAAAAATTCTCCATAATAAAAGGGTTAGAAGAAGAGACAGAGTCTCAGAAGAGGAAGAGGAAGAGACAGAGAAGAGGAAAAGACAGAGCCGGGGGCTTTGAGGGTCAACCTGGAATTCAATAGCCATAAGTGGCAATTGAATTCTCGGTGGCAATTGAATTCTCTGTAACCCCTCTCCTTCTTGTGAGGGGCTATATAAGGGTCGTCTCCCTCTGAGGAAGAAATATACAGAACGGGATTGAGATATACAGATATATCGAGAGACAGGCGGTGAGAAAGAAGAGATATAATTCTCAGGTTACGGAGCAAGCTGCAAGAGAGAGAAAGACAGATGGAGAACGTTCGTAGCCGATCCTTAGTGGTGTTCCGAAGATCGTGGAGCCGTTTTATCCTAGGAGAGTGACGCCGGTGGAATACCTACAACACCATCGGTAGGCGGCGAATCATTCTTAAGAAAACTGTGATTGCAGGACTCGGTTTGCAAATTCTATTTATGTTATTCCTGTTATTTCATTTTCTGTAATTTCATATTATTGTAAATTGTTGAAAATTTAATAAAAATGTATTTTTTGGATCCCCGAGCATGTATTTTATTTTGGCGTTGGATATTCTCTCAACAAAAACTAATCCAACTATAAGTACATAGCTTAAGATATATAAATATATGTATGTATATTTTTTTTCTCATATCAAAGGGTGTCAGAAAAATATTTATTTAGCATTTATTTAGTAATTTTGCTTTAAGCTAGATTAATTAGTGTTGTTGTATAGGATGAATTTATATTGATTACGTGGTGACTTTATACTTATTTTTTATTTTTTATTTTTTACTCAAAGTATTATATATGTATTACTATTTTAATTTAGCTTTATACTGTTTTTTTAATTTTCTTTAAAATTAATATTTTTTAATTTTAATTTTAAAGCCTTGGTAACTTTGATTTTTTGGCTAAAAACGTCAAAAAATTAAAGTTGCCCGTTTGGCAAAAAAATTAAAAAATTAAAAAATTAAAAAGTCAAATTAAAATACAAACTCTCATAATATTTAAATTAAACTTTTATCACTTTTAAAATATAATAATAAATTTTTTTTATAACTTATTTAATACTATTAACAATTATATATAATAGTTAATATCAAATATATCAAAAAATAAAATTATTTATTTTGAATAAAAATAAAAAAATTAATTTTTTATCAAATAATTAATTTCAAAAATTTATTTTAAAAATTAAATTACAAACAATTTGTTTTAAATTAAATTAAATTTTTTTAACTAAAATGATAAAAAAAAAAAACTTAACTTTTAAGGTAATTACCATCCCACCCTAACAAGAACAATTCGAGTTTCCCACGGAATTGCGCCTGGCCGCTAGTAACCAAAATAATTAATGGGTTGCCGGGCAAAAGAGACACTGGGGCGTCAATTTGAAGTACAGTTGGAGCGACCATAGATAGCAGTGATATTAGCCTTACGCATCTTCGCCGGAGATGGAGTTTAATATTTCAGCCGCCGATCGGCCGACGATTATGGTTACAAACGACGATGGAATCGATGCCCCAGGTTTGCGAGCCCTGGTTCGTGTCCTCGTCTCCACCAATCGATACCAGATTCTGGTCTGCGCCCCTGATTCGTACGTTCTCTCTCAACCCTTCCCATTTCTGTACGTTCAATCATCTGTGTTTTCCCTTTGAATGTGATGTGATTTCCAAAGTTCATGCAACGAACTGTAGCATTTGTTTTTATTGTTAGCGATTTTTTGTATGGTTTAGTAAAATTATTATATTTTTTAATTTCAAGTTGAAAAGTTAAATCTTTTTGATCAAAATATAAAACGAATTCAAAGAATGCAAGAATAAGTAAAAAGAAACTAACAAGCTAAATTTCATTTTGATTATTTTCATCTTTAATAATTTTTTTATATTTTGATATATTTTTTTGGTTAATCTCGTCGAGACGAGACGATTAAATGAGTAAAAAATTTGAGTTAAAAAATAAAAAAAATTCAGGATTCACAAAAATAAGCAAAATCTCCTAAATTTAGCCCAATCAGGGCAAAATTATTGTGGTTTATAGCTTCAAAGTTGATTTCTTCGGGTTCGTAGCGTTTTGCAAGTTCTTGTTCTTTACATTTCTGTGCGCTGTCTATGCATGGTTGAGTTCATTTTGTCTCGGGCAATTCTTTTTATGCTAATGTTAATTGCAATTAATTGTCGGGATGGTTGGTTATTTGCTTTGACATTTGGATTATAGCGATTTGATCATTCCTAATGGTCTTGTACGACGATCTGATCCAACTTGTTATGTAAGTCAGTAATGGGGTACAATGCATAAGGTTGATTTTGTTGTGGGCTTAGATTACAAAATCTGGTCAAGTTCAATGTTTTAACAGGTAGAAGAAAGATTAGGATATTCACAGATTGAAAATATTGGAATGTGTTGGTTTTTGTGGAAGAAAAAAGGAAGGAGAGAGAGGAAGAATCTATGTTTGGTTCATTTTTTAGAGCGAATTTGCTTTAAGTCATTGTTTAGTTGAATTCTCCAACTGTCAAATTTCGGGACAAATGATGTGGGGTTGACAAATTAAGTATGTTAGATGAAAAACTAATCATTATTTCTTTGAATATTTTGAAAAATCAAGACCAAAAGTTTCATAAAAGCACAAACAGAACATATTTTTAGAATTTTTTTTTCAAAATTTGTTTCATAGAATGTTTTGGACTTTTTTTTTAATAAAGTACAAAAAAAACATGCAAAGGCTTCACTGTTGCAAGGGTTATGGCGTATCATAAAGAACTCACCTCGCATATAGAAAAACTCGACTCAATTAAATAGAATGTTTGTAGATTAGCCTGCTGGTCTTCCTACTTGCGTAGTTTTAAATTTTGAGTGCAAAATCTATTGTATGCATTAATTACTTGCAACCAATACACTGATTTCGAGATGGTTTGCAAATTGCAATTTAATAAGGCATTGAAGATGAAAATAATTAAAAGCACACCTCACATTTTTTGATGGGTAATTGGTTAGTAGTTTTACATGGTATGAAAACAGGCAAGGTTCGACAATCGAATCTCACTGCTACCCATTAATGATCATAACTGTGCATATTTGGTCCGTTTATAGTGGATAGCCTAGTCGCACATTAGAGAGGTTGTTGTTGGGGATATAAATTATTAAAATTACGTGCTCGGTAATGGTTTAAACTTTAACATAAGTTTTAATGATTTAATTTTGAATTTGTACGAAAGTTTAAAGAGGGCAATATGTTTCGACCTTCTAAGTTACGAGTTAACATAATTCGCCAACAACAATTATTGTGTGCAAGAATTCTCATGTCAGATACAGCCTCATGTCATCTCTTATATTCTAGCATCTTTTCCAGGGAAAAGTCAGCTGTTAGTCATAGCATTACTTGGCATCGTGCTGTTTTGGCCAAGCGAGTAGATATTGATGGAGCGACAGCATTTGCAGTTTCTGGTTTGTTTTTATATCCACTTCTTTTGCAACTTCTGGATTTGAGCATTTTTTGTGCTTTATCTTGGTTAGGATTTAGGCACTTAGCACATGACCTAGTTAGATGTGCTTGGGTATTTGGAATTATAATTAATGTAGACAAAATGGTATAACAGTGTACGAATATATTCTTTTGTTGATGATGTCTCGATCCTTAGTTGGTACCTGCCAGTTGTATGAAGAGGATGAAAAGTAAAGAACAATTAAGAATTTAGAGGCAGCATGCCACTAGATTCACCTGAAACAAATAAAAATGAAAAACTGCATTCTTTTTTCCTCATGGTGACTAGCGAGAGTTCTGCTTTTTTAGGAAGGGGTGATGGTTATGCCTATTGTGGCTTCTGACTTGGTCCTAATAAGTAAAATGCAGCAGTACCAAAAATAGAATAACAGTATGAACAATCAAGACTGAGAAGGGGTTTTGATTTCTAAAGACCTGTGCTTGAACCAAAAGCTCATAACCTTAAATTTTGGTCTTACTTTCTTTACATCTCGCGTTTTCTATCTACCATAAATTTATCTAGTAAAAATGTGTTTGCATAAATACTTTTTACCTAAAATTTTGATCCTAATTTCAATTGCACATTCGTCCCAAATTTCTCTCAACACTTCATTATCAATTCATTAGTCTTGGATATATTTGCAGGAACCCCGGCAGATTGTACTTCTTTGGGAATCTCCACAGCACTATTCCCTTCAATGCCTGATCTGGTTACTCTTTTGTTTCTCTCTGTAGTAGTATAGACTTAGGCATTAGAGACTAAAAGGGGCTGCCTGCCATTATTTGGGAATCTCCAGAGCACCATTCCCTTCAATGCCTGATCTGGTTACTCTTTTGTTTCTCTCTGTAGTATAATACCTTAGTATTATAGACTTAGGTATTAAAGACTATTCACTTAAATCATTAGTCATACATTTCCCGTCATTCTTTCTCTCACTTATTGATGCATACATAGCCAGGGTACTCTCCTGGCAATTTCTACTTTGTCGGGCATCTGCACATGTATACATGTTGGCCATGAAATGAGACTGCAATAATTAGTCTACCATTGAGTTTGTATTTTATTGCTTTCGGAGGCCACTAAGTTGAAATACACTCCCATATGGAATTGGATAACACTGCACCTGTATCATTTACGTAATCCAGTTTTGTCTCTAAATTGTGGTGCTAATCTTGTTTTGCTTTTCTGGGTCTTACCTTACTTCTATCCTCTGTTTACAGGTAATCAGTGGAATTAATATGGGTAGCAACTGTGGTTATCACATGTTAGTATCTTTGTATTCATGGTGTCTTGTTATGATCTTGGGGATCTAAACGTTTTGAATGCATAGTTTTAGTTTGTATCACCATGATACCCCTAGTGAATTTTTCTTGAAACAAAATTTTATGGATTTGAATGTGTCTAGCTCAAAATAGACATATCATACTATTGCTGTTATTAAAACTTTGTTGAACAGCTTGACTCCCTTTAAATGGGATGAAAGCATAATTAAGCAATTTCTGTTTTGTTTAAAGTCCAAATATTTTCTATTAGAAGGGAAACATTTTTTGACTTCTCTTTGCACCCTTCATTCATTGAATTTGTTCTTGTGCTGACTATTCTGTCATTAGTTCTTCATACTTTTACTTTGTTGCATAGACCAGGGCCTTGTTTGTTCGTACTTGTGGATGCATTGATTGGATCTCGTTGGAATTGCAGTGTTTACTCAGGGACAGTAGCTGGTGCTCGAGAGGCCTTTTTTAATGGTTTACCTTCTCTCTCTTTATCATATAACTGGTATGTTGGCTCTTTCCTGCAGTCATAATACTTCATGTGAGTAATATGGGTTTAGTTAACTAATGCTGCTGTGGAAAAAATGAATGTCTCATTGGTATATAACATGGGGTTTAATTAGGTCTTCCCTTTCACGCAAGTTACTCATTGGATAAGCGTGTGGAAGTGGTACCTCTCATTTTGTAATGCGCGTGGAGGCTGCTTTCTTGGGGTTTGACCCATAACCAAACCCGTTTCCAGAGTTGCTACAATTTTAATGCTTGTTCGTTGAATTTTTTTTTATCCGTTTTTGGATTATGAGCTGGTCTGGGTATTTATATTTGTCGCTTCCTGCAAGGGTTTTGTACTCTTTTTTTGTATTGTCTCTTCTCATACTGAAATCACTGCAACTTCGTGAATGTACTCCTAGCTTTGGGTGAACACCATAAGTCTTGTGTGTGCGTTATTCTTCTCGTTGTTGCCCCTGTTTTCTATCATAACACATTTATAATTTCTTGGCCTTGTAACTGAACCTTCTTTGTGTGCATCGGAGCTGTTCCTAGACTACAAGGCTAAGAAGTAAGAAATATTGCAGAAACTATATAGGCTTGCTGAATACTTCTGGTTGGGGACTGTTAAATAACTGTTGCAAAATTTATTTACTTTTTTCTTTTTTGTAAACCATCTTTAAATCACAAAATTGAAATTGGATGATCAAGTTTATCTTACCTTAGTTAAATATGGATTTCTTGTTTTGATTTATCCAAGAAAGGTGGGCCATTTTTAATCTTAGCTAGAGTATGGAGGATCTTGAAGCAATATAATTTTGATAGATGGAAAGTAGACAATCCGAGATAATTTTTGATTTCTCGTTTGTGAAGAGAGATATAAATGTCAAAAATTTAAATCTAGTGCTAGGCAAATTGTTACAAGTTGAAGAATATAATTGATATTGGAATTTTGCAATTTGTGCCTTAATTTATTTGAGTTTCACAATGTAAGATATATTTTGAGCCTACCATTTCCAACACCTCGCATTCGGTGATATCAATATGTTTACTAATTAGGCTCTGTTTGTGATAGCTTTTTCTGCCCTTATTTTTGTAGCTCTTTTTTTGTCTTTTCTGAGCTTATTTATTATTTTGATCAAGATTTTTTATTTTTTCGATTTGTAATGATAAAACAAATCTAAAAGTATAGCCATTTTGGCTAGAGAAATTTTTTTACTAAAGATGAAAAAAGCCTTAAATTGGCTTTTTAAAGCTTTTTGCGTCTTATATGAGCTTTTATTTTTTATTTTTGGTAAATGTTTTTTACTTTTCTAATTTCTCATATCGAGATGGATTTAAAAAGTGTTTTCGTTTGAACTAACGTAAATTTTTTTAACTACAGATGTAAAAAAGCCATATAAAAAAGCTATCCCAAACAGAGCCTAAAAGCCTTCTTGTCAGCTTGGATTGGGATGAAATTTGATTTTCGAACATATTATTGAATTTGAAATTGGTTGGCATTGTGGTGGAATGTGGATTAGAATTTAAACTGTGGGCTTGGTATATACATATAGTTGGATTCGAGTTCAGACCATGCCAAGCTCGCCCCAAACTCAACTTGCTGCCAGGCCTAGGAGGCCAGGATAGATCTATTTTGACTTGATTTTGCATGTGATGGTAAGTGTGGTAGCAAAGGTCACGAAGGATGTCTATTTCGGAGACATGCTTGCCAATGAGAAAGTTAAATTTGATGTTAAAAGCATTATCAGACTCACAGAACAAGTTTACGTGTTAGAAGCTATGGAATCATTCCTCTAGAGGATTTTCAATTAACTAGGGTTTCTTAGAAGCATATTTGAGACCTTGTGCAACCTTTTTGGATGTGGACTTTAAAGCTAAAGAGTTGCTTGCTCTACTTATGAAAACAAGATTACAACTCACAATCAGACACGGGTTTGGAAGCCTTATCATACATTCAGACATGTGCCAGAAACTTTGGAAACATTCCTTGAGAGGATTGCTGCTTAGAAGCATATTTGAGGCCTTACGCGAACTTTGCTGGATGTGGAATCTAATCCTAAAGGGTGCCGAGGGGGTAGGGGATTTCTGGTTTCCCTTGGGAGTCAATCAATCGGACTAAAAATACATCTAAAATGGCTTTCTTTGGGTTAATATTACTGTTAGAGAATATATTGACCATTGATAACTCAGTGAAGAAGAGCAAAGCTCTAGTGGGTGTCATGTAATATTTCTAAGAAGTTGGTGAATTGCTTGTTGTTTCATTAATATTTTTTAGAAATTGCAGACTAGTTGACACTCTGTTTTTGAAATTCACCAGAAGATGTTGTTTTCAGTAGTTTGAAAGGAGGTGGTACGTGCAGAAAAGTTAGAGCAGTATGCTAGGCACCACCGTTATGCCTTAAGCAATGTCTTTGGGATGGGAAATATGGATGCACTTTTGATTGGGTGGAGTAGTTGCTGCCCTTGACAGTTCCATATGATGCTAAGATGTGGATATTTTTTTTTTCATTTCCATCAAAACAATTGAAACATTTCCATTTTCTGGGACATTGACACGAAACATTATTCAAGTACTGAAATTCTAATGTTTCCAACAAACAGTACCATAACATACCGAAACGATATGAAATATACCAAAACAATTGGAACACCTCTTAGGATTATCCAGGAATGATTATTTCTATTTTCTTTCTTTTCTGTTTTCTGGTTAAAAGCTAATATTTGATGATAACGAAAATCTTGAATTTATTAAAAAATATGAGAAAGTTGAAAGAAAAAGATAAAACAAGCATATTTGAGTCAGTTATTCACTTTCTTTGTTATTACAAGTACCTTTTGTTTTCAAGCTTTTAATCTTCAAGGACCTTTATTGAACCTTATTATTGTTTTTTTTAAAAAAAAAAACTTATTTGCTGAAGGACCTCCCACACCTTGGAAAGCTTTTGTCAGAGCATAAACTTTTGATTGAGGGTTGTATAAAGAAATTAAAAATTTGAAACTATGAATCTTTAGTAATACACAGGCTTGAGGTTGTTCTATAGTAATATGTTAACCTTAGTACTTCTGAGATGGTGATTAAGATGTCAATGACAAATTTTTAATGCTGCATCTTACAAATATAGACAGGTGATGTCATCTTTATTCTTCTATGCTTGTGAATGTCATTCAAAAGCTTAATGACCAGTTGGGGCAATCTATAGGTTGAAAACTTTTTGGCTGAGTTACAACGAAGTTATTTTGTCTCCTAGTGAATGCCTTCTGCATGGCATAGGGTTTTGCAGTTTGACACATTGAAACCTTTTAGTTGAGTTACAACCTAGCATAACGGATGCATCAAGTATAATGGTTTACAAGCGTAGGCCACAAATTTTATGATTAATGTTAGTCTAGGTTGTCTTGCATAAATGCATGATCCTTATCTTCTTTAATTTTAATGAAAACATCTTTTTGATGAAAATATATTTTGTTCTTGATGACTAGTTTTGGTGACTCTTTCAGGGTTAGAGATATTAGCAACATCCATGATTTCACACTGGCTGCTGAGGCTTGCTTGCCCATCATAAAGGCTATAATGGCAGAGATCAAGAATAAAATGTACCCTAAAAAGTGTTTTCTGAACATAGATTTGCCTACTGATGTTGTTAATCATAAGGTAGATCTCAGACTACCTTGTGAATGCCATTCTTGCAACCACTGATAAAGAACGGGAATAACAAAATTGGGGGAAATTTTGATTTGTTCACCTCCAGGCATTGATTTAGTTCCCCGAGTCTCTGGATTGAACCAAAATTTTAGGAAGAAATTCTAGCAAAATGGGGCCTCTCTTTTTCATATAGCTGTGCTTTGTTATTTGTATGTACTACTTTTCAAGAATCACGAGTCTGCAGATCCGTGTCTTGTACATTTCTTTCGCTGTGTCTATGCTTCAGAGACCACTAATGGCATTTTCTGTTGATTTATACATCCTTTTCCCCCTATGTATGCAAGTAGAACAAAGAAATGAGTATGATTTAGTTATCATTTTTGAGCTTACAGTAGATGCTGTCAGGTGTTTGGTAAACCGTAGCTTTTAACTTCTTGCTACTAATTTTAGCTATAAGTTACAATATTTTCCAAACACCTACAACTTCTGCTACAAGTTATAATCACTTTTTCTTCTATTTCAGCTACAAGCTACAATATACGACACAAGACAAAAATACCCTTAATATAGAAAATAAAGACTAACAATGCTTTCTTGTTCACGTTACATGCTTTTGTCCACCGCTGACCCTCTTTATATTGAATTCATTTAGTTATATGGGTTCTCCTTCAGGGATATAAGTTGACAAAGCAGGGCAAAAGTATTTTCAAAATGGGGTGGAGGCAAGTGACTTCTGATGCACAAGGAGGAAAAATGCTATCAACAATGACAATGGAGACAAATTCATTAACAAGCACAGAAATTGATGTGTCAACCATATCACAAGAACATCTTTTATTCAAGAGAGAAGTGGGTTTCTTTCTTTTCCAGCTGCCTATTTTTTATGGTTATTGTTGGAGAAACTGGTAACTTGTTCATAAGTGACGAATTCTTGTGGTTCTTAGAATGCCTACTTGGAAGCACAACAGTTTCGTATTTTCTTATTTTCTTTTATGTGAGTATAATGAGAAACTCTATATTTATGATCTTTAAGGTAAGAAGAGCCGATGTTGAATACGATGATGATACAGACTTCTGTTCCATTCAAGACGGATATGTAAGTGTTTTTTTTTACTTGGTGAAACTGATCTGAACTGGGTAGCCCTTGATAGTGATCATCTTTCTTTTCAGATAACTGTCACTCCTCTTGGTGCCCTATCCCACGCAGATATAGATTGCCAGACATATTTCAAAGAATGGCTGCCAGGTGTGGTTGAACGCTCCACTTTTTCGGCCTTATGATGAAGTAAGTTCCCTCTTTGAGGATTCAACGGCTGGATACTTGTAGATTGAATTGGCCATTGAATAGGTAGACTGCCGATCATTGGATGCTATGCCGGCATCCAACATTACTATTTCCTCAATTCTGTGTATTTACTCCTTAAATTTCATGGTAGATTGAACTTGGCATTTTTTTATCTGTTGGATGAATGTCGATGACAATAATATTTATCCATTTTTGTTTATTATTCCTTATTTAATAGATTCTTGTAGTTTTTTCTCCTCCTTTAAAGGGAGTTCCATTATTTTTGATTTCTAGATATTGGAGAGCAGTGAGCGACATCTAGTTAGTAGCCTTCTTTATTATGTATTTTTTTAGTTTTTCTTTGATGGAATCCTCATCCCCATTCCTCCTGTACTTTTTCTCATAATTGTTATTGTTATTGTTAATGTTAGTGTAAAAATGCCTTTCTCTATGGTGACTTGCAAGAAAAAGTGTATGTCTTACGCTTTGATTTGCCAGCTAGATGTTAGTTCGAAGGGAAAATTTGAGTATGAATACAATGTTCTCTTCCCTCTTTGTTTGCCTCAGAGTGATGAGCAACAAGAAAAGTTCTCTTTCTGTTTTACTGTGATAATTTTTTTTTAGTGTTCATTGTTTGTAGATCGATCATAGTGTGCATTTTTCTGTCGCTCGTTTGTGCTAAACTGGAAATATTGATTCCACAGACGAGTGGCTGCAATAGGTTATGTTGATCCTATAATTGGCGAATGAGTTTGTCTGTAGATCGATCATAGTGGTCATTTTTCTGTTGCTTGTTTGGGCTAAACTGCTAATAGTGATCCCACAGATGAGTTGTTGCAATAGGTTGTGTTATGACCGGAGAAAAAGAATCTTCTTTTCAAAAAAAAAAAAAAAACCTTGCGAGAATGGGACTGAATTTGTTATTGATAGTGAAATACGAAATATACAATCGAATCCCTCTTCTTTATGCTACAGTAATATCTTTATATGAAATTTTCAGGTATTCTCTCTACAACTACCCAATCAGTTCCAATTTTATTAACAGATAACAAAACTAATTCTAACTACCAACCATCACCCCTTAATCAAAGCTCCACTGTTGGAGCTGTAATGAGCTGAGTCGAGCTGGATCTATAACATCCCCTTCCCCTTAAGTAATGCCTTGACCTCAAGGTTGAAAGTGAGGCAATTTCTTGATGATGGCATCCCAATATTCCCATGTTGCATCTTTTGGAAATAGATCGAGACCATTGAGCTAAAATTTCGACCACAGGTTTGTTGTGCCTTTTCACTAGCTTCCTTGAAAACAGCTACTGGCTCCATTAGAAACCTCCCATCTTCACCACTGGAGGTAGAGTTAAATGCGCTTTCACCTGTTGTCCCAACTTCTTTTTAAGCAAGGAAACATGGAAGATTGGATGAACTTTAGCAGTATCTGGTAGGTTCAATTTGAAAGTTACTTTGCTGATTTTGTCAATGATCTGAAAAGGCCCATTAAACCTAGTTGCCAGCTTCATATTGTTGTGCAAAGATAATGAGGCTTGCCTGTTAGGCAGTAATTTGAGATAAACCCAATCATTCACTTCAAATTCTCTCTCAGTGTTCTATTATCTACAAAATACTTCATCCTATTTTGTGCCTATTGTAAGTTCTTTTGCTCAATTATCAACTTCAGCAACTTGTGAAGTGCAAGGAATGTACATGGTCTGATCAGGTGGAGGTTGGCCATATACTGCATGGTAAGGAGTAGTTTTAATGGCTGAGTGGTAAGTGGTGTTATACCACCATTCAACTAAGGATAACCATTTGGCCCACTTTTTAGGACAATTCCCTGACATACAACGCAAATGATTTTCTAAACACCTATTTAACACCTTTGTTTGTCCATTAGATTGTGGGTGATAGGCTGAACTTAAGCAAAGCTTGCAGCCCTGCAATTTGATTAACTCCTGCCAAAAATTACTGGTGAAAACTGGGTTTCTATCAGAAACTATTGAAGAAGGCATGCCTTGCAATTTGTAGACCTGATCAAGAAAGAGTTGTGCCACATCTTTGGCTGAATAAGGGTGTGATAATGCCATTAAGTGTCCGTATTTAGTCAATATGTTCACCACCACCATAATCACTGATTTTCCATGTGACATAGGCAACCCTTTTTTACAATCCATTGATATATCATACCATACTCGATTTGGAATAGGTAATGGTTGTAGTTTGCTTGGCATCTGGACATTTTGGACTTAAACCTTTGACAAACATCACATTCCGATATGTATTTCTGCACCTCTTTTTTTAATCATTTCCAATATAAGTTCCTTTTAATCCTTCTTGGAGTCTTGTGTACCCCAGAATGTCCCCCAATAGCAGTAATGTGATAGTCCTTTATTATTTTATGTTTAAGCTTGTCAGAATTCTCAACCATCAACTTATCCTTGTAGGTCAATAACTGGTATTGCCACCTGTAAGTTGTAACCTGGGTGAGAATTAGAATCCTGCTCAAGATCACCAATGACTCGTTGCAATTTAGGATCATCTATCCAACTTTGTTTTAGTTCAACTAGCCAACTAGCTCTAATTGTGGTAATAGAATATAAGAAGCATTGATTATCATCTTGAAGTTGTGATTCTTCTTCTCCTTTTCTAGACAAAGCATCAGTAGCCCTATTTTCTTTAGCACTTCTATATACCATCTTATAATCAAATCCAAAATGCTTAGTAATCCACTTCTGTTGGAGAAGAGTATCCACCCTTTGCTCTAAAATATCCTTGAGGCTTTGACCATCAGTTTGATTAAAAAGTGCCTTCTTAACAAGTAGTGCCTCCGCTTTAACACAACTAGGACTACTGCCATTAGTTCTTTTTCACAAGTTTGTAGGGCTTTATTCCCAAGGGAAAGAGCCTTACTCCAAAAGGCAATTGGATGACCCTCTTGCATTAGCATAATCCCTAAACCTTTTCCTGAAGCATCGGATTCCACAATGAATGCTTTTGTATAATCTAGTAATGCTGGACTGGAGTCGTCACCATTGCTTTTTTAAGTCGTTCAAATGCCTCTGCAGCCCATTTAAAAGTATCTTTTTTGAGCAGTTGATTGATTGGAGCACAAATGTTCCCATAGTATTTGACAAATCTTATATAGCTTCCAGTGAGATCAATAAAGCCTCTTAATCCCTTCAAAGGTGTTGGTGCAGACCCACTAACCGTGCTAGAAACTTTATTAGATTCAACAAATAGTTCTTTTTCAGAAATCTAATGCCCCAAATATTCCACTTCTTTCTTACCTAACACACACTTGGACTTTTTAACCCAAAGTTGATGATTCCTTAATATGCTTAGAGTTGTATGAAGACGCAACAAGTGATACCAAGATGTCATAAAAAAATACTAAGACAAATCTCCGCAGATGGTCCTTGAATATGGCATTCATAAGACTGTAAAATGTTGAAGGAGCATTGGTTAGCCAAAGGCATTACCAAGAATTCATAATGGCTTTCGTGAGTTTGAAATGCAGTCTTAGGAATATCAGGTGGATACACCCTGATTTGATGATAACTAAACCTAAGGTCCAACTTAGAAAAATACTTTGCTCCATTTAGTTCAACCAAGAGCTTATCTATGACAGGCATTGGCAATTTATCTTTGATAGTATCCCTGTTGAGGGCTCTATAATCAACACACATTCTCCAGCTACCATTCTTTTTCTTAACCAAAAATGCTGGTGAAGAATAAGGACTCGCACTATTTTTGATAATTCCAGTGGCTAGCATTTCCTTGACTAATTTTTCAATTTCATTCTTTTGGGAATGGGGATAACTGTAGGGTCTTAGATTTGCAGGCTCCGTTACTGGTTTCAAAGGATTGTGATGGTCATGAACCCTCACTGGAAGCTACTCTTTTGGCTCCTGAAATAGGTCCAGGTAGTTATCTAGCAATTTGTTTAGCTCAGGTTCCTGCATCTATATTCCATTTGTTTTAATTCCAAAGAGAAAATTTGTGCTAGTACCCCTTTGAGAGTTCTTTCAAGGCAATTTTTCCATTTAATCTATGTCAATGATCTTGATCAGTTCTTTCTTCCCCCTCTTAAGTACATGTCTTATTCCTTTGAGTGTGAATTCCATACTCAAGTTTTTGAGACCCACTTAACTTGTTCCAATGTGGCCAGCCACCAAATTCCCAATACAATGTCACACCCCTTAAGAGGCGAAAGTCTCATATCAGCTTTAAAAATTGTTCTCTGCATTTCCCATTTAAAATTCTTGCAAATTGCTGTGCTTTGGAGATTAAACCCATCTGCTATTGGTATTGGTAAAGGTTCAGTCTCTACTATTCACAACCAGTTCTTTTTGCAACTTTAGGACTCTAAAGTTATGAGTGCTACCTGAATCTACGAGAATTATGACCAATATTTTCTTAACATTACCTCTTACCCTCATGGTTTTGTAAGATAAGGATCCAGGTAAGGCATTCTGTGAAATTTCTTGCTTTTTCTCCCGAATATTGTTTCCTTCAACCTCTTTTGACTTTGTGGTTCCAATACCTTTTCTTCTTCCTCACCCTCCAGCAAGAACAACTGCTTCTTTTTGCAAATGTGTCCTCTCGTATATTTTTCATCACATTTGAAGCATAACCCTTTAGCACTGTTTTCTTCTATATCATTTTGAGTGTCCCTTTTAATAGGGAGCTTGGAATTTGTTAACTGACCTTGATTACTCTGTCCGAATGATACTGTTGCAGTTGGCTTAAAACCAGACTTATATTTCTTGGCTATAGCTTCCATACTTTCTTCTTGAAGTTTGGCAACCCTATGGCTTGAATTATATTGGTGGGTTGAAACATTTGCACCCCTGCTCTAACTTCATCCTTCAAGCCACTGATGAAACAAGGGTTTTGTTTGCGAGTTCCATAAATTTTTGATGATAAGCCTTTATAGTGGTGATCTGTCGCAATTTTGTAAGCTCACCCATAGCATCTTCGTCGGTGTTTGGCCCAAACTTGGTGGTGATCCCTTGTTTTGACAGACTCCACTGATTCGTTTATGACATTTCTCAAACCATTGTAAGGCCTTTTATTCCAAATGTGTGGTGGCCAACCTTTTTCTGTTCTTCAACCATGTTATGCTAAAAAATCTTTCACATTTATAAACTCAATTAGAAGGATCATCTTTCATGAATCTTGGAAAATCTATTTTTGCATATCTTGTATTTTAAGGATTGAATGAATTTGTAGAATTGACTCTTACCTATGATGATGACTCCAATTCTTATTGGGATCTGTTAATTTTGGCAGCCATTTTGATACAAATCGTGATCGATTAGTTAGTTAGAAAGGGTGAAAATGTAGTTTTGGTAGTTAGTTAGGAGCTTAGTTAGCTTACTTTCAAAAGTTAGTTGTGAATTGGAAAGTTAGTTAGCCGCCTTAAGCACTGGTAGTTAAAAAGGGAAAACAGAGCTGAATGGGGCATGTCAAGTTTCGTCATTTTCAGTTGAACAATAAACTCTTCTTTCTTTCTGAGTAATTTCGATCTTCTTTCTTAGCTAGATTCATATCATTTGGTCTTTACCAAACAAAATTGCAAAGAAGATGACGATACAGTTTTCTAAATACTTGCAAGGGACAAAAAGGACTTTTAAAATAAGAGGACATAGAATACCTCTAAACCTTGGTAATATATATCCAGGGATATAGTCTTTACTCAGGATATTATATCCCAATTGTTTTGCTTTCCGAACACTTGATATGTGGGCCGTGTTGTATATTATCTCCAATTCCATGATTCATATACTCCAAACAAACAATCTCTTGGGCGGCTGTGATATGGTATTAGTGTTGGGAATGTATACTGAAAAGTCATGCTTTTTATGTATTTTATTCTGGATCCCTGACATATTAATGAGAAACATT
>JAOTRH010023114.1:0-21883 GCA_034768845.1 Heliamphora exappendiculata | reverse complement strand
AAGCAGATGCTCCCACACGAGATCCAGTTCACCCTGCAGGTCCGTGCTCTCGCCCGTGATCGCGATCACCGCATCCTCTCTGACACGGTGACACCACACCAACCACCAACCATCTCCACCACCACACCGCGGCAAAGCCACCTCCACCCCCACACCATGCAACGGCCACCACCACTTTCACGATAGCCCATGCATGAGCAGTGTGTGTGTGTGTGTGTGTGTGTGTGTCATGTTCATTGCGTGCGTGTGTTGTGTTCTCTATGTGTGTGTGGCGCGCACGCATTTGGGATATTGCCGTGTTTATGCGTGTGTGCGCGTTTGGGATATTGCTATGTTTGTGTTATAATGAATGCACTATGTGAGACCTTAAATTTTCATTCATTCCCTTGCTAAATTGCATGCAAGAAGAAGCCCGAATGTATGTTATTTTGCAAATTTTTGCCATGAGAGAACTGGTTGTTGCTTAAGGATTAATTTGTGATCGTTTTAATTAAAGAGCTAAAGCAAGTATCAAAAGTATTAAAAGAATTTTTATGGAAGAGCAATGATAAAATTTTAAAAGGTAAAGATATCACAAATTTTAGAGATTTAAAATACAAAATTTTAAAGATTAAAATAAAAAAAAAAAAATCTTTATTTATTTTAATGACTTTTAGATAAAATTTGACCAAGTGTTAAATTTTTTGTTAATAAAAATGTAAGTACTTTAAGAAGGATTTTATGAGATAAAATAAGCTAGACTAAAATTAGGACCTTAATTGGATTTGGAAGAATCTTATCAAAATTTACGACATTCGACATTTTTTTCATATTATAAAAGAAATTAATACTTTTAAAAAACAATAATAAGAATTTTAGAAATACATAATTTTGTTAAGAATAAATCAAATTAAAAGATTTCTTATATGTTTTAAAACTTACATTTTATAAGTTAAGCCGTGTTTTTAAAATGAGTATTGTAGTTTTGTACCTATACTTTTAAAGTTAACGTTTTGACTAAAGATTTCCTTTTTATAAAAATTAACCAGACTTATTTAAAAGAATAAATATTTTAATATAGATTTGGAAAATTTTATAAACTAATTTTTCTTATTAAAAATTAAACCTTAAATAGAACTTTATGAGAATCAAATAAATCTTTTATAAATTAAGGGAATTGCGCATAAAGATTTTTTCCTAAAATAAATTTTTACTATAGAAATATTATTATTCTTACATGATTTAAAATATGAAAATCATACTAACACTAGTTCTTTTTCTTTTCTGTCCAGATTTTAAAAATCACTAACTGAACCCTGCAAAAGTCAGGTGAGTCTAGTGATATCTGAGTTAGTTTAGCTTTCAGTTACCGCTTTATAACAATCTTAAGATACATCGCTATTGATAATGTTTGAAAATGATTAGGAACTATGGATATTAGAAAGATGAAAATGATAGTTTAAACGGAGTCCCAACCGCTGGGGGACAAAAAAGTACCAACAGTAAGGTGTAATAAGGGCGGCAGATCACGACCAGATGACTATAGAATGATTCCAAACTTGTGGGGTAGCTCTCTAGATTGCTAGTAAAACTGTTTAATTTAATATAATTCTAAAAATAAAAAGCAGGTAATAACTCATATATCAATGCACTCACACTAACTTTGCTAATGATTTGTTGAATTCGTGTTTCAGGTAATGCTTGAAATGAGCTGGCTGGAGTGAATGTTTTCTGTTTTCTTTCTTTTTCTTTCTTCTCCTTGTCGTTTTGTATCTCCCCTACGTGATGTACCTATGAACACTGGATGATGTGTTAATATTTCTAACGTATGCACTAGTATGCTCTGGGGAATTTTGAAACAGATCACTGGAATGACTTTTGTGAAAATTAATAAAAGAGAGTCATTTTATACCAAAATCAAACGAAAGAGTTTTTAAAATAAGAGGCGTCGGGTGAGTTTTGACTCACTGGCCGGTCATGAACGCCATTTTATGAAATGGGTCATGAAAGGAATATTACTGTTATGCCAACAAATAACAATACAACCAAAATAGACATGATGCATACAAAATATACTATTTCATTATTTTGTTTCCTATGCCAAGATTGTGGGGCTCTTTTTCTCCTCCTTTTAACATGTTAAAATCTATGACTAAAGGGAACCAAGGCAGGGAAACCTCAATCCAATCAAAGTATTTTAAAATCTACTACACATGAGAATCAGTACCATCCACATGATCAAAGCTCCTCATGTGAAGGACTAATTCTCCCTGATGTCAAAACAAATTAATCTTCAGTCAAGATACTTGTTCTTTATATCCTTGATGTAGGGGTGTTTGGCAAAGCTACTCATAGTAGCTTTTAACTTTGTTACTGATTTTAGCTATAAGCTATAATCTTTTCCAAACACTCACAATTTCTGCTACAAGCTATAACTACTTTTTTTTACTTTTTCTTCTATTTTAATTACAAGCTTCAATTTTTACTAAATACTCACAACTTTTGCTACATACTACAAGTTACAATCTTTTCCAAACACTCACAACTTCTGCTACAATCTATAAACTATTAGTTTCAGCAATGCCAAACACTACCTATATCTTCTAAGACATTAAAAATGCAGGAGGAAAGTTTCCCAAACCTTCTTCCCTACCCCAATTCCCCAATCTCTTTAACTAGTAACTAACTCTAAAAATCATTCATGGAATACCAATCCACCCCAAAATGGTCCAACAACACATTGCAGTCCTCCCTAGCCATACCGCGTGGAACTGAAGGTGATCAGTCAATGTTGTGCCTCCTTAGACATGCAACACATATTAGGGATGCATTTGATGTAATATTTAAGATTTTTATGACATTTTAAAAATATGTTTAACATGTATATGTGTTTGATATTTTATACGGCATTATTAGTATTAGGGATGCATTTGATGTAATATTTAAGATTTTTATGATATTTTTAAAATATGTTTAACATGTATATGTGTTTGATATTTTATACGGCATTATTAGTTTATTCAAACATTAGTTGTGGTTCATATATCAAACAAAAAAAACGTATTGAGATAAAATCAGAAGGTGTGTAGTAGGATTGCGAGCAAAACTAGTATGTGGTCGTATTTTGCAAGAGTTGCTGATATTTATTGTTTTGGATTGAAGTTGCAATATTCATTATTTTGTATAATAGTAGAAAATATCTTGAGGTCATTGAATTCTATTTTGGTTTATATTTGGAACACTTTAGATGCTTTGACTACTTGTAGAATAATTTTTAAGCAAATAGAGATTTTATTTTTGAAACATTGGAAATTTGTTCTATTTTGACAAAATTAGTATATTTTTCATTAAAGTGTCTTAGAAAACCCCGGATTTCAGGGTGCGACATTTGTCCCTCCTAATCAAGTAACCTATGCCAAAATCTTCCCATGAAAAGCTGACAAAGTAAGAACACCCACGCACAAAACAAAGGCACCTTAGGAAGAACCTTAGAACCTAAAATACCTCCTGAACCCTCTTGGAAGAATTATGACTTCACATCAGACTTCTCACGTCCTAGAATTGGAAAGGTTTCACCTCAAATCATATCCTTTTTCATTCTTCCTTCCTTTCTTTCTTTTTTTTTTTTTTTGGTTTCTTTTCATAAGAAAAATTGGAGGTCCAATACCTCAACTCATTCTGCTGCACCCCCCAATGGTATAACAACTTCAATAGAAAGAATCTCCATGAACTCATAACAATAAGAATCTTGCAGCAGTGCAGCTCCCACCAAAATGTGATCTCTCACAACACTCCTACTCCTGCATCTGTATACCCAGATAGTCTACCACTATCAAATTCTCCACCCACCACAGCCATAAATAAGCTAGTAACAACTTTTTGAATAGATCAACCCCATGCCAAGTACCAAGCCAAAAGCTTAGTTAGTCCATTTGAAATGTATTTAACAGAAAATAAACCTAATAAGTTGGCCCAGCCTTTCCTAATTCCTCACAATGAGTAAAACCAGTAAGAACTATATGCAACTCCATTTTTATCAAACCATACCTCAAACATCTGTGTTTATATGCCAGCACTAACACCAAACCTGACAATATTTTCTTTTCACTGAATCCTTGCCCTCTTTGAGGTTCCACTATATATATACAAATTTGTTGCCTAAATACATCCTAAATATAAGGCTGAAATTCAGCCATTAGTATCAATCTAACCTAACCAAAAAGGAAAGAATAATCTGTACAATTAGGCCATAATTATGGCTAAATATTTATTGATTGGCATGCTAAATGTATCCTGATTGACATTCCCTCTCAAATTGATGCAGGGCGGTCAAGAAGTATCAATTTGCCGACAAGGAACTGATGGCGCGGCCGTGGCATTACCTTGGTAAATAGATCAGCAAGCTAAAAATCAGTAGAAATATGGGGAAGAGGAATGACGCGAGCGTCGAAGGTCTCCGAATAGAATGGCAGTTGACCTCAATATGCTTCGTACGTTCATGGAAAACAGGATTAACAGCAATTTGAATGGCATTGGTGTTCTCAGCATAAAGAGGGGTGGGATCAGATTGGCAGAAACCAAGTTCGGCCAGAAGTCCACGAATCTAGACAATCTCAGAACATGCAACAGACATGGCACAGTATTCGGATTCAGTAGATGATTTGGAGACACGAGGTTGTTTCTTACTCTTCCAAGAGATCAAAGAATCACCAAGAAACATGCACCACCCGGTGACAGACCGTCTAGTATCAAGACATCCAGCCCAATCTGCATCACTATAGGCAACAAGATGAAGAGGAGAACCGGTTGGGAAGAACAACCCTCAGTGAGGTGAACCGCAAAGATATCGGATGATACAACGAACAGCAGCCAAATGTAGATACCGGGGAGTTTGCATGAATTGACTAACCTGCTGAACAGCGAAGGAAAGATTAGGTCGAGTAATAGTTAAATAATTCAAACTGTCAACCAATTATCGACATAGCGTAAGGTCGAGGAGGAGATCACCCTCCTCACGACAATACTTTGTGTTGACTTCTAAAGGAGTATCCACCAAAGAAGAGTCCTAAAAACTAGCTAAATCAATCAAATCCTGCGTGTACTTATGTTAACTTAGAAAGATGCCAGAAGGATCCCTGTGAATTTCTAACCCCAAGAAGTACGTAAGAGAACCAAGATCCTTCATAAAAAATGAGGCCTGAAAATGCTGTTGTAGACGAATGATCAAGTTGGAATCCGTCTCCGTGGTAACAATATCATCAACAAAAACAAGAAGAAGAACAAGGCCAGCAGAGGACTTACGAAGGAACAGAGAAGAGTCATACTGACTCTGCTCAAAGGAAAACTAAATCAAGGTAGACCGGAACTTATCAAACCACGTCCGAGGAGCTTGTTTCAACCCATATAAAGAGCGCTTCAATTTGCAGACATTATAAGAGGAGGAGGATGCTAAGCCAGGTGACAGAGTCATGTAAATATCCTCTTCGAGATCGCCATGAAAAAAGGTGTTTTGAAGGGGCCACCCTTGGGATGCTGCAATAGAAATAACCAATCGTACTGTAGTCATCTTGGCAACAGGAGCAAATGTCCCCTCATAGTCCACCCCATATTCCTGTGTGTTACCAAGGACAACCAACCTGGCCTTATAGCGATATTGAGAACCATCAGAATGCAGCTTGAGTGAGTAAACCCATTTACACCCAATTGCTTTAACTTGTTCCGAACAGGGAACAATATCCCATGTGTGATTGTCCTGAAGAGCCTAAAGCTCTTCATCCATTGCCGCCCGCCAACTTTCATGCTTAACAGCCTCAGAGTAACAGGAGAGAATTGAAATAGTGGATAAAGTAGCATGAAGAGATGTATGAGCGAAGCCATACCGATTAGGAGGGCGAGAGACTCTAATAGAGCGACGAGGAACAATGGCAGAACCCGGATTTGGCAGAGCAATTGGGTCAGGCTCAGGTGCTAGGTCAGATGCATGCAGGGGCAACGTTGAGCGTCGACGTTCATACACGAAGCCAGGTTTAAAGCGTTCAGGAGGAAGAGACAAATCATCAAAATGAAGAAGAGCAGTAATCTCAAGCAAAGATACTACATGAGTAGAAAAAAATAACTGATTTTCAAAAAAAAAAACATGACGAGAAATACGAAATCTATTAGAGCTTGGATCATAACAAACATAACCTTTGTGTGAGTTATTATATCCCATAAAGGCACATTTTACAAATTGAGCAGAAAGTTTGTCTTTCATGTGATGGTAAATAAACAAAGCAAACACAACCAAAGGTATGCATATCAAGATAGTTGGGATGCGTGTAATGCAGACGATAATAGGGAGTTTCAAATTGCAAGACACTTGCAGGCAATCTATTAATTAAATAAACTGTCGTGGATAACACTTCTACCCAAAATTTAGCGAGAACAGACGATTCAAGCAATAAAGTGCGAACCACATCCAACAGATGACGATTCTTACGTTCACAACGCCATCTGCTGAGGTGTATAAGGACAAGAATGCTCAGAAACAATTCCTTTCTGTTTAAAAAAGGCATGAAATTCATGAGACATATATTCATCACCCGAATCAGATCTTAACACTTTAATACCTGAAGAGAATTGAGTTTCAATAAATGCCACAAATTGTTGAAACACAGAAAATACCTTAGATTTAGAATGAAGAAAATATATCCAGGTATACTGACTATAATCATCAATGAATGTAACAAAATATTTATAATTTGTATGAGATATGACAGGTGTAATACCCCATACGTCACTGTGAATCAAATCAAAACAGGTATTAGCACGACTACCATGTATAGGGAAGGAAAGAGACTTACTCTTTCCCAATTTACACGTAGAGCAATCAAACGAGAGACGAGAAGAAAAATAAAATTAATCTTTATTACCCAACAAACGAGAGACGAGAAGAAAAGGAAAATTAATCTTCATTACCCAACCAGAGTTAATTAAATGAGACAGAACAGTAAGATTAGGATGACCTAAACGTTTGTGCCAGACATCAGTTTTATTGTTAACAGTAGTACAAGCCAAAGAAAGGGAAGAAGGCATAGCAAGCTGGAGAGGAAACAAACGGCCAACTTTAGGCCCCTTCACGAGTATCTTCCCCGACACCTAATCCTGCACAATACAACCATCACGAGAAAACCCAACATTACAGTTATTATCAACCAATTGACCAACGAAAATGAAACTAATAAAGAGCTCGGGAGATACAAAAACTTCTTTAACAACAGAATTAATATCCCCAACATGAATAGGGAGCTGACTACCATTAGCCATCTGAATGTACGAAGATCCACGATAATTCCGAACGTTGGTAAGCGTGTTGGAGGAACTAGTCATAAGATTAGATGCACCAGAATCAACAAGCCAAGGTGAAGATGATAGTACATTGTTACCTTAAAACCCTAAGGCTGAAAATGATGACATAATAATTTGTTGAACGATTTTATGAGTAAGAATAGTAGGATTACCTGCCGTAGAAGAAGTCGTCGTACCTGCCGCAGCTTCATAGGCACTAGTTTGACAATTCTGGAGACGAGGGGGACGAGTGGGATAGTCTTTGATAATGTGTCCTAGCTTCTTGCAATAATTGCAAGACTTCTTGGCACATTGGGCAGCAATATGGCCATATTCCTTACAGCTGAAGCATTGGACCTTCCGCATATCTCATCCTATGCTTTTCCCGTGAGCTGCATAGGCAACGTCGTTAGAGATCATATGATTTTGCTGAAAAATACCTTGTGTTGCAAGCCGTTGTTCTTCATGAAGTAATTCCCCAAAGCACACATCCAAAGAGGGAGAAAGATCACGATTCATCAAATTAGAACGAGTGGCCTCAAATTCCATTCACAACTTCATAAGAAACTGATTTCTCTTGCTTTGTTCATGGACTTCCTGAAGAGCAGCGAGAGATCCAGCTGGGACCTTGACATAGATAATATCAGTAAATTCACTCCACAAATTTTGAAATCCAAAAAAATACTCTTGGTTGGAGAGATTCCCTTGATTGTAATTGACGATCTCATTTTCCAACTGAAAACGTCTTGCTGTGTAATCCTGGTTGTAAACTTTCTTTAAAAATTTCCATATACTTCGAGCAATCTTGTACGGCCTCAGATATAGGACAATCTGAGGATCGACATACCCCAAAATCCAGGACATCACACGGCATCCTTGACCGTCCACTGAGCCAGCTCTTTAGGTTCCGTAGGAGTAAGATCACTGCCATCGATATGACCCCATAATTTTTTTTCCATAACAAACAATTGAAACTGAAATTCCCAAGCGGAATAATTTTTTCCAGTAAACCGGAACCCAAAAAATTCGCTGGTAGACATAATAAAATTACAAATAACAAAATGACCACTAAAAGAGATCCACAAACCGAGATCCTTCGACAAGAGCCGCGAGAAAACCTGAAACGCAAGAACCAGATCGACGAACCAAGAGAGAATTAGAGAGTTGCAAGCCAAGTGAACCAAAATCGTTGCAAACCAAGAGAACCAGAGTCGGCGCGACTAGAGGGGTTGCCGACGGAAACCAGTGGACCAGAAACAGAGTCGCCGGAGGTGCAACGCAAGTCGACAAGCCTCCCTGGAGGTGTGATGAAGAGCAGTGAGCCTCGTTGGAGGTGAGAGGAAGGTTGGCGAGCTGTCCTGGGTGTGCGATGAAGGGCGGCGAGTTTTCCTGAGAGTGCGTCAAAGGTCGGTGAGCCTCCCTGGGTGTGCGACTGGAGACGGCGAGTCTGGCTGGTGGGTCTAGCTAGGGTTTCAAAGCCTGTTGGTGGGCTGGCTAGGGTTTCAGAGATTCAATGGTGGCAACGGTAAACTTTGATACAATGACAATATTTTCTTTTCTCTCAATGCTTGCCCTCTTTGAGGTTCCACTGCATATATACAAATTTGTTACCTAAATACATCCTAAATACAAAGCTAAAATTCATACATTAGTATCAATCTAACCTAACCAAAAAGAGAAGAATAATCTGTACAATTAGGCCATAATTATGGCTAAATATATATTGATTGACATACTAAATATATCCTGATTGACAAAACTTACACCGCTCAACAGCATATCCCAACTCAGAAAAATAGTTCTCAAAAAATAAAGAGGTTTTATGAATGGTTAAAATAAAATAAAAAAGAGCTTAGAAAAAGAAGAACCAAAGCATGATAATGGCCTCGATTAATGAGGATCTGTGATAGGCAATGATCTCTTAGCTGTCCAAACAGGGATTGAAATCAAAAGACTAGCCAAAGCAATTGGACAGAAAATTCATGTTCTCTCCCTTTGTTACTCTGCCAGGAAAGGACCACAAAAAGAAAAGAAAACAGAAGGCAGGAGAAAGAAATATTCTACCTTCACAAGCAAGCCAGAAGCATAAGGTAATACTCACTGAAAGAGAAGAACACTGAGTTACATACCTGAACATTAATAAAATGCAAGCTGGCAATAAGTAATGGAAATATGGGCCCTAAAACCCCATGGGGAGATTCAGTCAAATTCTGGAACCACAGAATGCCACCCTGCAATATATTCAACAGAAATTCTATAAAAGCACTGCACAAAGTAATCATATAAGTCGTCAAAAGTTTACAACCTCATAAGAGTTGAGCATTCTCCAACACTTCATAGCGTCATGTAAATACAAAGAACCAGAATTTGCTACTACATGAACCAGTACTGTTTACTACTGTACTTATAAAATATACTGTTTACCACTTGCGCTGACATTGTAAAGCTCTTAACAGTCGCACAACGCTACAAACCTCTTGGTTATTTAATAAATAATATTGAGGCATTCGTTGGGATGAATTAGGGTGTTGCTCCGTATTTATTTTGTGCAGACTATGTAATTGGTTTTTTTTATGGGTTAACACAACAATTTTTCCTCTCACGTTTACATCAGTTAACATAACATCAATGCTTGCGTTCGGGTCAAAAACCTAGTGGTCAAAAACCTCATCATTCGAAGCACGCCGACGCACACCTTTATCCCCCTCTCATAATACAACTCTTGCATTCATCTCTCTCTCTCTCTCTCTCTCTCTCTCTCTCTCTCTCTCTCTCTCTCTCTCTCACTCATAGGTGTGCAGTTGTTGAACCCTCGCTGAAGCATTCACACTCCACAGTACCATCTTGCATTCGCAAACCCACACCACCATCCTCTTGCAACTCATAGCCTCCATCCCTAATCTTCACCAAATTCCTCCCTCTCCCTCTAATTGCAAACCATCGCCAAAACCTTTTGTTAGAATAGTTATTTTATTGTTATTTTATTATTTTTACCTTTGTAGTTTATGTCTCAAGAGTCTCCTTGTAATTTACACTTTTTATTATTTAATATAAATACTTAGAGGTGAAGGGGACATATTAGAAAATTCTAAACCTAATTTTCACTTATTCTTTCTCTCTTTCTTCTTCTCTTTAGGCCTTAAATTCTAAACTTTAAACTTCAACTTGGTAACAAAACCAGCGATCGTACCTTCATGGTTTGTCTAATTATTCAGAGAAGTTGAGCGTTGCAAACGTTGCTGAGATTAGCATTATCCGACGATGACGTCATGCTGATGTCAGCTTTAAAACCCTAGTTTTCATGTTCGATCTGTTCATCGCGAGTCTGGATGCCTCCCTCCCACCCGATTTGTGTTGCCAACCCTAATCTATACAGATCTGATGTCGATTTGCAGTTTGGTTGTAGTTTGTGCATCGATTGAA
Source organism: Heliamphora exappendiculata (assembly GCA_034768845.1). Classification (NCBI taxonomy): domain Eukaryota; kingdom Viridiplantae; phylum Streptophyta; class Magnoliopsida; order Ericales; family Sarraceniaceae; genus Heliamphora; species Heliamphora exappendiculata. The sequence goes on along the minus strand of JAOTRH010023114.1, from coordinate 11,155 downwards.
GGTTTGTTTGGCTTGTTCTCAGTCGCGCGACCCTCACCGTGCCTAGGGTTTGCTCCCAAGTGATCGACGAAGCCTTTGGTTGGTTCGAAGAGGGTCAACGCCGCCTCTGGTTTGCTCGAAAAGGGTCGCCGACGCCTTTGGTTTCCTCGACAAGGGTCACCAACGCCTCTGGTTCCTTCGAAAGGGGTCAACAACTCTAGTTTCGTTGAAAAAGGTCGACGCCAGATCTGGTTTCATCGAAAGGGGTCGCCGACTGCTCCAGGTTGCTCCTAAGGAGGTGACGCCGGCTAGGGTTTGCTCCAATAGGGTCAGCGGCAGCTAGGGTTTGATGCATGTTCTTCACTATTTGGCTTCAGTATCTTCACTGTTTGACTGTTTGGTATTGGATGTTTGGTATTATAGCTTATTCGTGGTTCTTCTTCATTCTGTTTGGTATTGGTTGTTTGGTATTGGCTTATTCGTGGTTATTGGCTGTTTGGTATTGGCTTATTCGTGGTTCTTCTTCATTCCTGGTTCATTGTTTTTTTCTTGAAAATATGGCTGACAGCAAAGTCTCTTTAATTCAGGATGATGATATGCTCAAATCTATTACTTCTACAAAATTAAATAGGCAAAATTACTTAGCTTGGGCTCATGCAGTGAATTTTTTTTTGCGTGGAAAGTGAAAAGTATGTAACTGACAAGGTTTTAAATAGCAGTATCGGCCGGCGTAACAATCACGGTCGCGTGTAACGGATATCGAGCGTATTGGTCAACCTATAATGGAAATTAGGCATCGCAAACGTAAATTTTTTCAAGCGCTAGCAAATGGCATAAAACTCATTGATACACATATAATAACTTTATTTACTACAAATTGAATATTTACAGCTATTTTTAATTGTTATTTGGATACAAAAAACATATTCTCTATAATTTATGTTGTTTTTTAAATTAAAAAAATACGATATAAAAATATTATATAATCAATAACAATATTAAATTATATAATCAAATCATGAATAATTCAACTTAAATAAAAAAATATTATACTAAATAATAAATATTTATATTACTTTTACTTTATATAATATAAATGAGGTAAGGTATATATATATAATTTAAATGTTACATACAATAATAATAATAAATTATAAGATGATAAATTAAAGAAGATAATTAAAAAAATAAGATAAAGATATAAATAAAAGTTATAATGAAAATTTAAATACCAATTAAAATGATAAAAAAATTTACAAATTAAAAAAAATAAGGAAAGTGGTGGCCAAACACTCCACGTCGTCCATGACTTCTTCTGTTCTCTAATACTCCGAACCGAAATCTCCCAATACTCCACGTCGTCCATGACTTCTCCTGTTCTCCAATACCCCACGAGGACCACAACTTCGACTTCTCCAATACTCAACGCACAACTTCGAACACCACCAACGCCGACGATGACGACAGGCAGACCCATTGACGCCGACAACGACAACTGGAAGACCCATCGACGACGACGACGACTAGAAGACCCATCGACGACGACTTACAATTTTTTAGTCAGTTCAACTCCTTGCGATCTGGTTTAACTTCTTTGATTCATGTTAGTCGCTACATTTGGTGCGATATTTGGTAACCCTGGGCCGTATCAGCTGTAACGGCCGTTACAGGTCGATACTCTACTGATACCCGTTACATAACAGGAGTAACGGTCGATACCCATGGGATTCTCTATAAAGCTGTTACAAAGCAGCGAAACAGAATCAGTACTCTAAGATACCGTTACGTAACAGCCGTTATTTAGAACCCTGGTGACTGATGACCCTTTGCCTAAAACCGATCTTAAATATGAAAATTGGACGTGTGAAGATTCAATTGTTATAGGCTGATTGTGGCATAGTATAAAGTCTACTATTGCTGCGACCATTGAATTTTGTGGCACCTCTAAGAAGATCTGGGATTCGGTTGCTGACTCATTCTCCCATCAAAGTAATGTTTCTCGTGTCTTTGAGATGTATGAAAAAATCTTCACCGCGAAACAGTCTAGAAAGCCTTTATCAGACTATTACAGTACGCTTAAGAATTTTTGGGACCAGCTGTTGTAGTTACTGCCTCTTACTACTGATCTTACACAACAATAGTACCATTGGGAGGATTTAATGATTGCTTCCTTGTTATCTGGTTTAGACCCTGAGTTACGTGGGTTCAAAAATCAAATTCTTGCAAGTGAGACCTTGCCTACCACCACTAATGCCTATCCACGACTTTTACACTCTTCATTGGGTTGTGCATCCACAGTCTCTCGCTCTACTCCTTTAGAGTCCTCGGCTTTAGTTTTCACTGGTGGTCGTAGTGGCTCTCATGGTGGCCGTAGTTCTCGTGGTGGTAGAATAGGTGGCCGGAATGATCAAAAGTGTGATTACTATGGGAGTACTACTCATACAGAACCATATTGTTGGCAGAAGTATGACAAGCCAAGTTCTGCTCATCAGGTTACCAATAGTATTTCTCAGCTCCAGTTTCCCACACCTTCAGCTTCATCTGGTCCAGCCTCCTCTAGTTCTGATTCTCCTGGTTCACTCACTACTCAACTTAGCAATCTCGTTCAGGCATTGCGTACTACTTATCCCTCTTTCACTTATACTGCTATTTTAGCTGATTCAGGTATTGTTGCATGCGCCGCACTTTGCCTTCATGGATTATTGATTTTGGAGCTAGTTCTCACATGTCTGGTACTTCCTCCTTATTTTCTAATTTTACTCCTATTCACCATAATATTATTTTAGCTGATGGTTCTTCTTGCCCTGTCCATGGCAAAGGTGCTCTTCATCCTCTTTCATCCCTAGCTCTACCCTCTACTTCTAGTCTCTATGTTCCCGATTTTTCCTTCAATTTGCTTTCTGTTAGTCAACTGACAAAAGCTTTAAATTGTTCTATAACTTTTTTTTCCTTGTGTTTTTCAGGACTTGCAAACCAAGAAGACAATTGGTTCGGGGCATGAGAAAGATGGTCTCTATTTTCTGAAGACTGATAACGCCTCTCCTCACACATCCACTACCTTGAGTGCCTCTATTTCTCCTCTTCAGTGGCATCTTCAGTTGGGTCACCCTTCTTTAACCAAACTGAAGTTAGTTATCCCTCGTTTGAGTTCTATGTCTAGTTTAGAGTATGAGGCTCGTCAATTAGGCAAACATTACCGTAACTCATTTCCTTCTAGTAGTCATGGTCGTCAATCTGCGTCTTTTGATATAATCCATACTGATATTTGGGGTCCTTCTCGAACTCTTAATACTAATGGATATTTCTATTTTGTTATCTTTGTTGATGATTACCCTCATATGACTTGGCTATGTTTATTGAAGAATAGATCTGAGTTGCCTCTTATCCTTACCAAATTTTATAATGAGATTCACACACAATTTGGCAAACGGATCAAAATTCTTCGTTCTGATAATATTTTAGAATATATTCAATCTACTATTGACTCCTTTTGTGTAGATCTTGGTATTATTCATCAAATTACTTATGCCCATACCTCTCAGCAGAATGGTGTCGCTGAGCGTAAACATTGACATTTGTTAGATGTTGCACGTACTTTGTTATGCCAAATGCGAGTACCAAAACATTTTTGGGGTGATGCTATTCTCACTGCATATCATCTCATTAATCATATGCCCTCTGTTGTGTTGAACAATCAGTCACCGTTTTTCTTATTATACCCTAGTTCTTCATCTTTTTCTCTCATTCCTTGGGTATTTAGTTGCGTTACCTTTGTTCATGTTCTTGATCCCGGACTTGATAAATTATCTCCTCGAGCTCACAAATGTATTTTTCTCGGGTGCTCTTGCACTCAAAAAGGATATCGTTGCTGTCATTTCGAGTCTCGCCGATATTTTGTTACTGTTGATGTCATGTTCTTTGAATCAACTTCCTTCTTTACTTCTGCAGGTCACGACTTGTCTTTAAACCTTCTCTGTTCACGTGAGGGGGAGTTCTCTACTCCTACGCTTCCTTTGCCAATCCCCCTCCCTGTCCAGGTACCATCCCCCCCTCTACAGGTGTACCAACAGCCTCAGACTCGACAGACTGTCTCTTATGGACCGTCCCCATCATCTTCACCGTCTACGGTCCTTCCTCTAGTTGATGACCTGCCTATTGCCTTCCGGAGAGGTAAGCGTACTTGTACTCATCACCATATTGCTTAGTACGTTTCCTATGCTCATGTCTCTTTTTGTCTTCATTCCTTTGCTTGTGCCATGTCTACTGTTTCTATTTCTTCTTCCTATAAGCAGGCTATGCCATTACCTGGATGAAAACACGCTATGGATAAGAAGATGAGTGCTCTCCATCAGAATCAGACTTCGGAGCTTATTTCTCTCCCTCCCGGCAAGCAAACAGTGGGTTGTCGTTGGGTGTGTAATGTCAAATATCTACCAGATGGTTCCGTTGAGCGGCTTAAGGCTCACTTAGTGGCTAAAGGATACACTCAAACTTATGGTGTTGATTATATGGAGACTTTTTCTCCCGTAGCTCATCTCAATTCTATCCGAATTTTTCTCTCTGTGGCAATTAGTCGTTCTTGGCCATTGTTTCAACTTGATATAAAAAATGCCTTTCTTCATGGTAATCTTCAGAAAGAAGTACATATGGATTAGGCCCCTAGTTTTATTGTCTCTGGTAGTGAGAATATGGTTTGTCATTTGTGTAAGGCTCTCTAAGGTGTAAAGCAGCCTCCCTGTGCATGGTTTGATCGCTTTAGTTCTGTTTTACTTGCCTATGGTTTTCAACGCTCCTCTTCAGATCATTCTGTCTTCTTCCGCCACTCTCCTCGTGGCTTTGTTATATTGATCGTTTACGTTGATAATATCATTATTTCTGGTGATAACTCTGCTAGTATTGCTGCTCTAAAACGCTATTTAGGTCAAACATTTCATACTAAAGATTTGGGTGTCCTTCGCTACTTTCTTGGCATTGAGATTGCTCGCTCTTCTCAGGGTATCTTTCTCTCTCAATGGAAGTATGTTCTTCACCTTTTATCTGAGACTGGCCTTCTTGGTACTCGACCGGTTGATACTCTTATGGATTCAACGGTTAAACTTGATACCGACTCTAGCAATTTCTTTTTTGATGTTGGTCGTTATCGTCGTCTTGTTGAAAAATTAATTTATCTCACTGTTACACGTTTTGACATTACCTATGTCGTTGGCGTGGTTAATCAATTTATGCATGCCCTCGCCAACCTCACTTTGAAACTGTTTGTCGGATTGTGCGCTACTTGAAAAGTGGACCCGATTGCGGTCTAGTTTATCGGCCTTCTCGATCCTTGTCTGTGGTTGGCTTTAGTGATGCAAATTGAGCAGGCAGCCGCTCTGATTACCGGTCTACTTCTGATTACTGCACCTTTGTTGGAGGTAATCTTGTTACTTGGCGTAGTAAAAAATAGGTGGTTGTTGCTCGTTTTAGTGCCGAAGCTGAGTATCGTGCTATGGCGCATACTGCTTTTGAACTTCTATGAGTCCGCTCCGCTCTCTTCTTGTGGACTTTGGCGTTCCTATTTCTTCACCGATGTCGATGTATTGCGATAATTAGGCTGCTATTTTCATGGCTAATAACCCTGTCTTTCATGAGCGAACTAAATATATTGAGGTCGATTGTCACTTCACTCGTGATTTGTTGTTATGAAAGCACATTATTACTCCGTATGTTCACTCGGAAGATCAATTAGGCGATATTTTCACAAAACCTTTACCTCATTCCTCTTTTCAGCATTTATCCGTCAAGTTGGACATGTTTGATCTCTATGTTCCAGCTTGAGGGGGAATGTTAGAATAGTTATTTTACTGTTATTTTATTATTTTTATCTTTTTAGTTTATGTCTCAAGGGTCTTCTTGCAATTTACACTTTTTATTATTTAATATAAATACTTAGAGGTGAAGGGAACATATTAAAAAACATTAAACCTAATTTTCTCTTATTCTTTCTCTCTTTCTTCTTCTCTTTAAGCCCTAAATTCTAAACTTTGAACTTCAACTCCTTTTATGAAGCTGCCGATGTAGTCACATCAGTAGCTCTGTCCTTCCCTTGCTGCAGGAATCTCCAACCAGCAAACCAGTTACCACCTCAAAGCCCCCCCAGAAAGGGGGGGCAAATGTGGCAAATCAATATTCAGTAACCAGTTATCTTTTATGCACGTCAACTCAACCAACCTGGTCAGCCACCCAACCGGACCAGTAGCTTTTTCCAGCAAACCAGCAGCCAGCCCTACTAATAACTTAGACCCAACCCAATTTCATTTAGTAACTTTGATTCTACCAATATTTTGACATTTTTGAGGTAAAAATTGCAGGCTACCAGTAATTCATTTTACTGAATAGGATAATTGTGATTAATGGTCCAATGCCATGAAGAGCTTTTTATGTGGCAGAGAAAAGTGCAGTTATGTGACAGGTTCAGCATGTTTAGCCCATAATGTTAAGTGACCAATTATCCTAAAAGCTTTTGCTGTTACGAAATGAGGTCAACAATGTATATCATGTTATCCATCACTCCCCCTCACGTGTAACTCTGCATCGCACGTAAAGACGCAAACAAACCGAATTAAACATGTGCACCAATATACATAGAGCACAATAACAAATATAACCGAGAAAAATATATTACGAGACTTGAACCCAAGACCTCATAAAATCAAAGCTCCAATACTATGTTAAATCACCAATTATCCTAAAAGCTTAAGCTATTAGATCACCAATTATCCGAAAAGTTTAAACTGTTAAGAAATGGACCCAATAGTATATATCAAGCTATCCAACAGATCAAGCTACCCAACAGATCCTAAGTTGAATGTAATGAAATATCCACTGCAACTTGGGAAAAGGAAAATGCGTGCTTACTTAATTATACAACTAGTAACTATTCATTGCTCCAATAGAATCTCTTGTTCTATAACAACAACACTTCACAAGATTTGAGAAATTTCCACCCTCATGGCATGGCACTTTCGTTCATCCATCTGCTTGCACATTGCATTGGTACGAATTTCCCCAAACATGGTACAACAAAAAAAGGTGTGGGATGAAACGAAGTCTTATATCTTGACTTTATTTTTTAACGGAACATGAACTGGAGATTTCCATTCGAAGCACCAAATAGAAAGACAAATATCAATTCAAGAGTTATACAATGAGATGGCTACTTACTGGGACAAGCAGGGACTTGATTTGCAAATGTTGGATAATTAGGTGAACTAAAGAAATAAGTTTTTTTTTTTTTGGAACGGCTAAACCACATGCCCATTACACCCCACACCTTGCCCCTAAAAAGTGGTATTCTCTAATGGCTCTTTGAGACCAATTGGAGCCTCTTCATGGCATCATCTTTCACCATTCACCATTGCCATCAATTGAGAGAGTAGTTTGAGAATCCGTTGATGACAGAACTAGATTTTAAGATGTCATGCATTACACCTCATTCACAGTCAATGTTTGCTACTCTTGCTCAGCGTCTATTGTTGCCCATTCTATCACCTCATTCACAGTCAATGTTTGCTACTCTTGCTCAGCGTCTAGTGTTGCCCATTCTATCATGTCATCTTACTCAGACTGCAAGGATGCCCAAACCCCAAGTTGCTATTGACAAATACATTTGCTGTGTAGCATCGGAAACAAATTCCCCAAACTTGAACAACAACATGGAAGAGCCTCTTCCTAGTGTTGTTTATGGCCACCCTTTCGGGCAACCTATCGCTCTCTAACAGCTCTTGCAGCACCTACTTCAAGTAGGACTCACCTTGAAGCAGCATCCTATTATTCAAATAAGCCTCTTACTTTTGCCATGCTCATTACACATTACGGTTTGCAAAGTTAACATAAGTTACCAATCTCACCCACATCATGGACTTTTTGACCAAACCTTGAGCCTAACAGCATAGTAATGTTCGCTTTATGTCCTCCACTGACCCTCACGGATTTATCTTTTGGTACACCCATCCACACTCAAAAGCCTTACAGAAAAAGAGGTAGAGCTTTTAGCCTACATTCTAACGCTGTCTAGCGGGGTAGGGGTATAAAAAACAATATCAAAGCAAGGATGCACTATCCTTAGGGGTAGTGGCTACTTATGATGTGCTCTCCGAAGGATAGAGTCCCCTAGAGTATCCACTTATGGATAGATGAGCGATGGGCAAAGTACCTCATAGTATGGGACCCCATTTAAGTTCGGAGACTATTATAGCTTTACCCACATAGGATCGTGTAGTGCGCTTTTGGTGTGTATGGGCACACCACAGCACAAATTCGTGAGAACCACTACTGGTGGTGGGCATAAAGTGGACTATACTACACATGGAGAAGACAAATAATATTAGACCAAGCACACTATGTCCTTAAGGGGCGGCAGCTAAAATATCCATTTATCAGTAGTTGAGAGATGGGTAGAGTCGTCCATTGGGAGAATATGATCCTGAGCTAATATATCATAGTTCGATCTTCCATGTAGTGCTAGGGTAGTTACAAAAGGCTTTGTCTCAAAAGTATAGGATGGAATATGAGAATACATTTGATCCTGCATCTAAGACAACCACTATTTGTATTTTGATTTTTTATTGTCGTAGTACATCAGCAACTTATCACTGAATATCAACAATGCCTTCCTCAATGGACCAAGGCTAGCTATCCTCAATGCTTATGTATGTCGAGTGCATCATGGTCTCTATGGTTTGAATTAGTCCACTCTTGCATTGTACGATTGCTTCCAATCTACTAATACACAAAGTGTCTTTTAGCCATGGTTTTTAAAATGTGCCGCAAATGTAACATCATTATGTAATGGCATGGATCACTCCCACTACCCATTATGGTCACCGATCAGTGAGACAAAATTTCACATTCTGAAACAGCAACAACCGTTACATAATGCACATAACTATTGTCAAATAAAGTCTTCATTCTCAAGAAGAGCTGCAAAAGAAATATGCACCTATTTGAAAAGTGTTATAAAATAATCACTATTATAAGCTTTCAGGTTTGGTACTAAAAGAGATCCAAGCATTGGAATATGCCTAATGGTGCAAGTTCAAAGCGAATTAGACAGGTACCCTATGATCAAGAGTATTTTGAGGGGTGGAGGAGCTCCATTAATGGATTTGGATGGTAATGAGTTCGCAGAACCATTACGATGCCATTAGGGTGATTACAACTATTATGTAATGGTTATATTTTTAATTTGTGTATTCTATTTTCATTATATATTTACTTCTTTTGTTAGTTTATCAGATGTAACATGAAAGCTTTGAAACACACATATTACATTGTAAGTCTATTAAATACGTAAACAATAAATTAGCTCGTCATAAATCTATGACACATGGAATAATTAATTGTTGAAAGAAGAGATGTCAAACTCTGTTCATAGTAACATATAAATATTAGAAAATTCAATACGCATATTCCATAATGTTTAAAAATTCACAAAACCCCCTAAATACCATTTTAAACCTCAACAATTGTGATTCTTATATTAAAAAGTATTTATGAATATGCTTTCGTGAAATTGTATGGAAAAGACAAATTATTCTCAGCTTCAATTGCCAATACCCTTACGCAATAGCTATTACATTCTGAAACTAAGCCACCGTCATTGTTATTGTTACAATAGCTGCAACTGCTATTTGAAAACTTGTTTTTAACCTAGTAATCGTGATTATGGTCTTTTTATTCGTTAGACAATTTTTGTGCTATTCATTATGTAATTCTACATAGATGATATGATAATCACATGTTCTAAATGTATTGCAATTACTGAGGCAAAACAGATTTTTCGGCAGTTTATGATCAAAGATTTGGATCCTCTCTGTTGTTTTTTTTTCCGTAATGTGGTAACTTCTTCACCTAAGGGATTCATTCATTGTGTCAGACTCACTTATTTTCTTAGGTATTCATTTTCTGCTTCATCATTTCTAAATCCTAGTTCGCAACATTTCTCTTCTCGATGGGAATGTTGTAAACCACAGGCGGACATGGTTTTCAGGTATGACAGTAGAAATTTTGAGAACCAATCTACTGGGCCAGGCAACATAAGTACAAATAAAATCGTCACAATTCTCTTCAAATATATAAGGCAATAAAATGTTATTTACAACATAGAAACATCCAAAAGACAGTCATTAGGAATTTGCTTCTCCACTCACAACAAAGCCTTCAGGTATGAAATAATAGCAACAGTAATAAAAGACTGTAGAATATTTAAAGAATCGATGGCTTACACAATCAAAGCCAGGATGGTGATAGAGTGACATCCTTCGAATGCTTGTGATCAGCAAGAAAAAGCATGGGACCTGCACGGGAAACATAAAGCCTTATCAAATCTGTCCATGCAATGTAACATATCCCTGTACAAATTTTCCACAATTTTATTTTTCTTTTCTTTTCTTTGATTTAGATTTTTCTCTTTCTTATTCTATTTTGTTTCAGCAAAGTTTCCGTTTATCATGAAAGTGAAATCTTTTAGGGTAATTCGCAAGGTTGAAACATATTAACATTAATGATATTGAGATTATTCATATGAGAAGAAAATAATTCTTTTTTATTCAAATAACATGTTACAGCATAGAGTAACGAGGATTCTCACCATGGCAGAACCATATGCTAGGAACCATAAATATGAAGGGCACCCAATTGCTCGTCTTTCCTTGCGAAAATGGGAAAGTTGGTCGATATAACTTCTTCCGGAGAGAGGTGGTGGCAATGGAGGAGGCACTTTAAGAGATACATAAGAAAGTCAAGTAAAAATCATCTGTAAGTTAAATAGGCTTCATTGAAATGCAGGATTTCTTTGCAAAAACAATAGTAAATGATATATTTGTTTCTCCATCCAAATATGAGAAAATCACTGAATATAATCAACTTCTTTTTCTATCAACCGGAGTAGGGAGCCATGTAACATCCCCATACCGTAGTAGTAGAAAGAGTGGACTGCTTCGACAGAGCAGCTACCAGTATGGGAAATTAGAATATTTACGAGTTCAGTTTAACAGTAGTAGAGAATCTTTGTAATAAATAACAAACAGAAAATGCTATTTTACCTTAAAGTGAAGTTAAGCCATAGCGGAGGTAAAAATGTGTGCCACTTTAGTTTGCAAATAGGAATGGCAATGGGGCGGGGAGGGGCAGGGCGGCG
>JAOTRH010023103.1:0-21883 GCA_034768845.1 Heliamphora exappendiculata | reverse complement strand
AAAGATTGCCCCTTTAAATTTTCATACCCCAAAAATAAAAACAAAATTAATGTGTTTCCAAAAAGAAAAAATATATAATAAAACCAAGCTTTTTCACTAAAATAATTTCCAATTCCTTTGTTTGTTCAAACCCTAGTTGTCCCTACTGTTTTAATCTCCATTGCATAGGTACGTAAGCTAAGATCAAATCCCATCAAATCATCATCCAATAATCATCAACATCCATTCAAAATATCAAAATAAATCATCAATCATCATCATCATATCAAGTCACATCATATGGGGATCCTAGGCATGCGTCTATATTTAAGATATAAACATGCTTTGGTATTAAAAGAGTAAGAATGAGGAACCTACCGAAGGTCACTGACGAGAAATGTGATGGTCAGGCTCCCACAATAACACGTCAACAGCAATAGAATCTGTAGGAGGCTCGTAGCATCTCATCCCACGGGATACTATGCAATGAGGGACTGGATCATAGGTGTGTGGGTCAAAAGGTGCTAGGTGAACCTCTCCAGCGTCTGGATCCAGAAAGTCAGCCTCTGCAGCAGCATCAGCAGCTGCCTGTGCCTCAGCAGCTGCCCGTGCCTCTTCCTCGGCTGCCTGGCGAGAGGCACGCTCTGCCTTGAGCAGGAGAGCCTCCATCGCAGTGCTAAGCTGAGTAGCAGTAACACCGCTGGCAGGCTGACCAGTAGTCGTATCCCTAAGTGCCCCCATAGAGGAACTCCTGGCAGCAGCAGGACCTTGCCGTGCCCCTAAGTCATCGTCCCCTAGCCCTGGCCCGCCATGAAAAAGAATGGAATCACAAAGAGAAGAGTAAACATCGTGTAGAAGGAATGATGAGAAAGCAAGAAAGAGTTGGAAAGAAAGAAAGAGAGAGAGAGGGTTTGAGAGCGTTTGAGAGGTTAGAGACAAAGTGGGATGTGAGAAATGAGACCCCCAACACGCCTTGGCAGGGCCTATGCGCGTTTCGAAGTGGCGGCCGCCACCTTTGATTATGGCGTCCACCAAGTTAGTGAAAGGTCACGTGGCGTACGCCATGTTGGAAGGATTCTAACACAGTAGCCGCCAGGTTCAAAGGGTTTGGAGCTCGCGACCACCATGTCAGAAGGGAAAACAGCACCGGTCAATGGTCATTTTAGTTGCTGCAGCTGATTTAGGGTTTTTTGGGGCAGTTTGGGGCTTTTAATGTATGCTTTTGTTTATTTTATTATTTGCATGTGCTTTATTTCCTATATTTATGTGTCTATTTATTGGTATAGATTATTTTCTCTTTATTTTACTAGCAAAAATAATTTTAAAAGAAGTACATAAATAATTTTGTTTTCTTATTGTTTTTTTTCTATTATTTATTTATTTATTATTTTTCAAAGGATAATTTTTTTAAAATCCTGCTCCCCTATCTTTTGCAGTTACTTCTTCCCGATAAATTTAAGTCGTAACTAAGATTTTAATTACTTTTATTTTCCACCTCTTAATTCGCAATCTTTCTTCCCAATAAATCAAAACTCTCAGCCGTAGCTTGGCTCCCAATCATTTCAATCTCGCTCCCGATAAACCTATTTCTATGTCCCGCATTCTTAGATCCTGACTTAACCTATTAATTTGATGTTTACCTCGCCCTAAACTGACTCGTCGGTCCTCCTCATGACACTAAAATGACTCGGTCCTCCTCTTGACCTTAAACAGACTTGTCGGTCCTCCTCGTGACCCTAAACTTACTCGGTCCTCCTTATGATCTTAAACTAACTTCTCGGTCCTCCTCATGACCCTAAACTAACTCGTCGGTTCTCTTCATGACCCTAAACTAACTCGGTCGTCCTCATGACCTTAAACTAACTCGTCGGTCCTCCTCATGACCATACACTGACTCATCGGTCCTCCTCATGACCCTAAACTGACTCGGTTCTCCTTATAACCCTAAACTGACTCCTCGGTCTTCCTCATGACCCTAAACTGACTCGTCGGTCCTCTTCACGATCTTAAACTGACTTATCAGTCCTTTCATGACCTAAAATTGATTGATATCTTTCTTGCATTATACATGTTGTACATCATGTCTTTTATTATTACAGCATCCTTGCACTTTACCCCATGAACTAAGTTATGGTCTGATCCCCAGCAAAGAGGGTTCGTAGGCAACTCGATAAAAAATCGAGTAATACCAACATCATATGTGTATTTGTATGGCCTAAGATTGACGGCTCGGTCAAATGGGTGTAGTATCTGGATCTTTGATATAACTTGTATCACGTGTTGCTATGTAAGTTATATCAAAGAGGGGTAACTGTAGACACCCTAATTTGACCCCACCTAATTTTAAGTGAATCTAATGATGAAAACAGTTGGAATAGTGCCCCAGTACGATCCTCAGGAGGTGATCCAAGCTCGGTATTTGAATCCAGTTATCAAAAACCTTCAAAACCAATGAAATTGTACCGAATCATTGATAACTTGTTGCCCAAGTCATTACCAGAAGTGGCGACTGCCATGTTCATTGTGGCGGACGTCAATAGAAGCTCTTAGAAACCCTAGCCAAAAGTGGCGGCTGCCAACTCAAACATGGCGATCGCCAACTATGGCGGCCGCCAGTAGAACCTTGTGGAACCTTTTCCAACAGGGTGGCTGCAAACTTGCATTGTGGCGGTCGCCAACTCCAAATGGCCGGACATGTCTTAAACCGTGGTAGCATCTCTCTGGTTAAACGCTTTTAAGATCAGTTAGCCATTTTTGTTTTTCTTAATTTTTTTCAAAAACTAAGTAGCGACTCCATTTTCAATAAAAGGGACTTTTCAAAAGTTAGTTTTTAAGGTGTTAAAGTATTTTTCAAAATATTTTTGAATTCTCTCATTTTTTTAACCCCCAAATCCCAACGCCACAGATGCCTCCCACACTTTCGATGTTCGAGTACATACCTGTCGCTGACACCTTGACACATGGTTTCTCGTCTATCACTTCAGGCCATCCAAGCTACACAGTACATTGCTGAATCTCATTACTCCACACTTCGTTCTCCTGGGCAAACAACATACTTACCTTTGAACCTAAGGTCGAACACAATTACCTCCAAACATATCATATTTAGGATACACCATCTCGGCACTAGGTTAACCACACATCAAACCTTTCTACGTTCTCTTTAAACCTTATGCACCCAACACGGTACCCAATCACAGTCTCCTAGCCACAAGGATAATTACCAAACCAAAGACTTGCATTCTCGTAGGAATTCCACATACTAATACTTGAGGATTTTACCACACAAACAACTCGATCACTGAACTCCCTTAGAATCCTTCTCTCTTAATGAGAGTCAAAGTTATTGACATCCCTCACAAATGAAATTACATTTTCAAAAATATTACCCAAATACTCGGGTTCACAAGGTAAAGCAAACAGACTCTTCAAGAAACCACGGGTAAACGGACCCACACTCCTACCATCCCAATGCTTTATTCCTATCAAGGAAAATAATCACACTGGTCAATTAACCATAAAACATTTCTCCAGCTTGGGAAATCACAAGTCAGCTTTAGGCTCTCACTCCATGTCACTACCTCTTTGGGTTACCATTACTCACTTGGTTAAGGAGAAGGTTAACCACTAGTCCTTGTAAAGATACTAGACATCTTAATACAAACGTTTTCGACCACCATTCATAATGGGTGTGTTTCTCTTCACATTAGATCCTCATACTCAGATCTTTGCTTATGAATTTCAACCGTTGTTCACTCCTTCACCTCCTAACGACGCATCTCACGTATCCACAAAATCTCTCACCGTCTATTCATCAATGCACAACGCTATACATACTCACATCCCTTTAGAACATCTCCTTGCGAGTCACGTCACACTAACTCAAATCCAAAATAGTAGGTAACAATCAAACAGGTAGACAAAACCACGTATAGTCTCGAGCTCACAACTCTGGTACACCCATCGAAACACAAAATGTCTAACCGGTAACACGTGTCTCTTATGCCACTTTACTAGTACCATCGGCACATAACAATCCAAACATGAAAGTAATCACATGCCACACGAACAAAACAAACCTCGCTTATCAATTCTAGATCACAGGTACCATCCTATCACTCATCCTCTAAGGGTAACACAACACCACCACTTCTAGACTTTAAGCCAAATATCAATCACAACCATCATCATCTTAAAGAGTCTCTGTTCATCCACACGTTGTCCTAAAATGGCTGAGTCAACCGCACTGACAGTATCTACCACATGTCCTACAAATCTCACATACTCGCACTCACATTCTTACCCTACACCATGTGTCCCACATAGTCTTCTTATCTAGAGAACAACAACCCAAGTCACAAAATTCTATTCCGTGAAACTTCTCAAACAATCTCAAATCGTCATTCATCACATTGCAACTATCACCAACATACATCTTCCCATACAAACATGTATATCATTCAAGAACCTATCTCTCGACAACATCTCCAACCCACTTACTCATTATCGCACAACTCCCAACTCCTATTAAAAGATGTTACTTAATAATACGCCTTAAAAGAAACTCACAGGTCATCCATAGACTTTCAAAACTATCTGGCATTACGATAGCTACAAACAACAGCCCACAGGGTAAGGGACACCTCAAACACAGTCTAAGCTCAGACTTTCTAACACACCTTAGGCCAGAGGTTATTACGCTCCCGACCACTATGCTCCCGTCCACTGTGCTCCAGTCCATACCCAATCTCGGGGCATATGACTCATGACATAGTACGGCTCAAGACATAGCACGGCTCATGACGTACATAATCCTCAACACGCCAAAAACCACACTTCATATCCAACCGCAACAAACAACCTTCAAAAGGTTTTAAACTCCCTGCCATGCTCATTCATCAAGCTAATAGTGGCACAACACACAACGGGCAACTACTTCATCCATCCCAATTCACAGAGACACAACATACACTAAATAATCGGTGCTCATCTTACAAGCTTACACCCACCACAATCACTAACCATCGGGTCACACTCTCAAATCGCACATCACCATCTGCATCTACACTCGTCCTAGCCCCGCAGGCTTAACTCCTATAATGAGAATAGGTTAAACTCCACTTAATCCTCTAAAGCCCAGCTTCAGTACTCATCTTACTCATTACCTAGTCACATCACATCAACATATATTCACATACCGAGAGAAAGCCTCAGAGTAACGCCATAATCCAGGAAACTAATTCATATTTCTCATAGAAAGAACGTCGGCCAAATGCTTTTCTATTTTGAACCCCAAAGTAGTTGATCGGACGCCAATTGGCACGCCACATCACCCTAAGACTCAATCTCCATGCTCATATAAACACATAACATGCACAAAACAATTCAATCGCAAACCCATGCAAGCATACAATTCATGCCGTGTAGTGGTGCCTAATCTCATCAAAAAAAAGTCACACCTACAAATCATCGTTATTCCCACGGCTCCTAGGTATTCGAACCTAGAGCTCTGATACCATTTGTAACGTCCCAACTCCCTGGAACCCATGGACACAGCCCAAATTATTCCACATGAAAGCAATCAATGATGACTTTCTTAATAACAACACTTTATTTCCTTTAAGCAACCATAAATAAAACAATTTATTCTAACAATATACTTATATGTGCCATAAAGGCTAAATGGATTTTACAACTTCCAAGAGTTCATTTACTGCACTTATATTATTACAATTATCCACATCACTCTCTGTACAATCATAATGTAAATACAACAGAACTATTAAATCTTTCCTCATAGCCTTTTTCCCACATACATCCTCTGCCCTGGTATCGTCCCGGATCCTCGAAACCTGAAATGGTTTTATATACATACATGAACCGAAGCTCGTAGGATAAAGACTAACTCTATGCTAAGTAAGATTTGTGAGGTGTGATGGGTGCAACCGGAATAAAAATACAAGTTTCATAAATTCGTTATTTATTTTCACGCACACCAAGTTATTCATTCCTGAAATCATTTACCACATATTCCTTTCTTTCACATTTATTCTCAATACCCATTTTTTCACAAAATCAAATCACATTTTTATTTCCCGATTTACCACAAAATCATATCACAACAATGAACCGGCGTCGGGTGCAGCTTATAGAAACCCCTCCCTATTCTCCCAATAGGCTACGCGAAGCCATTGGGTAATAGATAGCTCTATAACTCACCACGATATAACACCACATTTCGGGGGCTAACCCGTGGGCATGTGGTCCCTATCTTGCGCAAGTTTTTGGCCTTTCACCGTGGATCCGCCAGGCCAACTTAATTCACATCAACCCATACGGTTCACTGAAATCAAGTGTTTAGTTTTCACATTTAATCTTTGAATGTAAACCTTTGCGGGCTTTCACCACAGGACCGCAGCCCCTCATTATGCAAGAATCTTCGCGGGCTCTCATCGCAGGACTACAGCCCCTCATTATGCACATTCCACATTTCAAATTTTTCACTTTATCATCAAAACAAATTCTGTTCAAGTATTTCAAAATGTCTTTCATATTTTTGCATCATTACTTCAACATGCAAATTCTCATAATTCTCATATTATTAACCAATGTCATCATGCTTCAACACAAAATTAAATTCATTAGTATGCATCTCATTTGAAAAGGAAGCACCCATCTTAGATATATACAAATAAATTTAAAATTCATTTAGTCTTTCCATCCATGCCTCACCACAACTACCCCACTTCATATCCCAAACTCGCATGAGTTTAGTTTATTATTATCATTCTTATTATTATTCTTTTTCTTTTCCAAAGAAACAACAAGTTTAAAAAATCTTTTAAAGGGGCCCAACCGAGGTTTTAATCAATGTAAAAACAAGTATTTTAGGAAATTAGGGCCAAGGTATCTAAGATCCAAACCTTTAAGAAAAATATCAAAATTTTGAAAAAAGACCCAGACCGCTTGATCGGTGAGAAGACCACTCGAGCGGTCTCTCACCTACACCAAAGAACCGAGAGTGCCAAAAGCCCACCTGAAAGACTGCTTGAGCGGTCTATCGATCGGTTGTGCTCCTGATTCTTTTTCAAGCCAATTTTTTTTATCTTTAATACTTAAAAGAATTTTCACATCTTTTAACATGCTTTGGGCCAAGAATTGTACTTTTAAAAAGAGGAATAAACCAAGTTAAAATCTCCATCGGGGCATAAAGGTTTAAGTGAAGTAAATACCCAATCGAAAATCTTTTTGGTACAGTAGATTCTAAACAAATCAAGATTTACTATTTCCTTAAAATCCCAAATTTCTCAAATAACTCAAAAATCTTGCTTTTTGAGAGATTACCAACATTAGTTCATTTTGTATACAATTACATTTCTCAACCCATAATTCCAATATTTCAATCCTTAGTAACTTTCATCAATGTAACAAAATCCCATCTTTTTGGTTTTTAATTCATTTCCAAGAATGACACTTTCCGAACATCCAACATAAGATTCACACATCACAATTTCTTCAAATACCCACACTTAAGTCTTAGTTCCATGCATATAACATGCTAGGGTTTTCTCTAAAGAAAACATTCAACATGAATCATAATCAAACCATAAGAGAGAGTCTAGATCCTACCTCAACGACGTTCCACCATCAAGAATCGAACCTCTAGTAAGCTCTAATCCACAAAAACTCAGCATGCATGTCTTGAAGGAGCATTCAATGAACACTTATGCTTTCCCACGGTGGCTTGCACATGGAAACGGCAAGATCTTCACCCCCAACGAACATGGAAACTCTCATGGACCCCCAAAACTAAACCCTACCTCACTCTTAAGCTCTTAGAGAGGGAGGAGAGAAGAGAAAATAGGAAAACCAGCCCAAAAACTGACATTTATAACCTCTGTCCGTCACAGACCACTCGATCGGTCTCAGGACCGCTCGATCGGTCTTTGTTGCGACTGCACTTTTGGTCCAACTTTAAACGAGCATATCTCCTTCATTCGAACTCCAAATAGGGTCATTCTTATGCTCAAACTAAAGCCCCGAAAGTCTACTTTCCAATGGTTCAAATCTCATACCAAAATTCATTTTGTATAAAACATTGTGACTAAATTAGTGAAGGTATGTCACTTTTCTTCACACACTTTTCACATATTTTTGTCAAAATATCCATTAGAACCTCATATTTTTCCTCTAACATACCTTTCATGTGTATCCAAGCTCAAAACATCACCAAGCTCAAGTTTCAATTCTTACTCCCATCAACACTTAATCATTTCTTAAAATAAAATGGGTCGGGGTCTCACATGAAGATTTTCTAAGTCTAAATACAGTAAGACCTATGTAAGTTCACATACTATTGGCTATATCTGTGAAAGCTCTTAGGAGACCTTAGTTTGACCCTAGGTGCTTAATATTTTATGGAAAATAATTTTCAAAGTATAAAATGTGTTTTAAAATGTTTCAAAAGCAGTTTGGCAAAAAATATGCAAAAAAGTGTGTGAAAAAAATTGCCATACCTTCCGTTTTTTGGTCATAACGTTTTGTAAAAAATGAATTTTTCTATAAGGTTTGAACCATTGGTAAGAAGACTTCCAGGGCATCAATTTGAACACACAAATGACCTTATTCGGAGTCCAAATGAAGGAGTTATGATCATTTGAAGTCAGGAAAATTGAGCAGTCGCGATCCAGTCGACTGATCACTGGAACCAGTCAACTGAAGGCTCATCCAGTCGACTGAATGGTCAACTCCAGTCGATTGAACATGCTATAATTTGAATAATTTTGGCTTCAACAACTAGTTCATGTTTTTGGCCTATAAATAGACCCCTTAAGCCTTGAAAAAGATATAGCAAAGCCCTCCATCATACTCTCTCATATACATCAAGTTTGTGCTTCAAATTCTTCATTTTTATAAATTATTTTTTAGAGAAAACCTTAAAATTTCTCCATTGAGCTTCTCACTTATATATCATTTGGAGTGAACATTAGTGTGCTTTATTTGTATTCATTTTCTCGCTGAAGGAGCTTATTCATTGTATAATCCTATTTAGATTTCTTGTTATTCTTGTTGTAACTTGCGAAGGTGATTCTCAAGAAAGTCCACTCCGCCTATTGATGAAGAGAGGAAACTCTGCCTATAAGGAGTGTGTACTTGAGGAGAGGACATCCTCAAGAGAGGCTACTCCGCCTAGACTAAGGAGAGAGGCTGCTCCGCCTACTGAAAAAGTATTTAGTGGAATCCTCATAGCGATTGGCTTAAGACAAGGACGTAGGCCGGTGGGCCGGTGGGCCGAACCTTGTAAATCTAGGTGTCGTATCTCTCTAACTCTATCTCTCTAACTCTATCTCTTTAATTTCGCACTTTAAATTCTATATCTACTTGAATTTGTTTGTTAGAGAATACTTGTGAACGTTTGGGATTGCATGTTTAATTAGGTCAATATTGGTATAAATTTTTTAAATACTCGATTCACCCCCCCTTTTGGGATTGCACCTACACTATCAAAACACTTTGACAAAACCAATCGTGCACTACAGTGTGATGTTGAGAATGCCACTAATGCTGGAAAACCATTGTGCAAGACTATGGACGACAGTCTTGTGTCCATTATCAATTGCAACGAGGTTATTCTGCAGCAAGTGCACAAAGAATATGATCAGGGAATCATCACTGATGTTCACAAGAACACTCACAAAGTTGAAGACCATCTGAAATGGCTCCAAGAGGCCTGGGGAAAGCAATTCAAGGCCAAGGAAACCAAGGAATAGAAAGCTCTCCATCTCAAAAGTGAAGCTAATTTGGCCCTCAGCGCCACCTTGGATGTGATGGCTACAGCTAAGAAAAAGTACGAGCGTGCCTTTTTATCAAAGGAGAAAGCCTCAGAGTGGAGACAAAACCAAGAAGCCAAGAAGCAGTTTAAGAAATTTATGGATGGCCAGTGACTACCTCTCTTTTGCTGATTCTAAAAAGGGAGAAAAGAAAGGAAAGGTAAGTGAGGAAGTGAAAGAAGTGAAGGTGAAGGAAAACATTAGCAAACATTATTCATTCAGTAGTTTTTGGTTTTGAAGGAGAAGATGTAACCCTTATACATTACATTCCTATTTTTCTGTTGTTTGTGATGATGTTGTGTGGTTGAAACATACTATCTTTTATCATACTTTCTTTTATGGATGAATGATTATATGTGTTTGTGTATAACAAATTCTGTTTAGCATCATTTGATTGTTTATTTTTTATATATCTATGATTGATGGTTGAAATTTGGAAAATCACTTCACACATATTTGTTTTGATGCTCAAATTTTTTAAATTTTTCGAATGTTTCTGAATTAAATTTGCAAATCATCTTACAAATGAATATTATACTGTTGAATGTATGTCTAATTATTACGAATGCATATTCTGTTTAAGGCATATCGATGACGGAAAACCCTTTATTTAAATTTTTTTTAAATATTTTCTAGAAAAAATTCAAATTATTGTAATCATAAAAAAAATAAGAGATTATTAGCCCAAGGACTTTTTATATTGATTTTGATGATTTTTATAATTCTTTTTTTAAGAATAAATTAATTTAAAAGGATAATATTTAAATGTTCCAAAAAGAAAGTGTTGACAAATATTGAACAAATAAGTTGACACATTTAACCAAAAGAAATGACTCATCTCTCAAAATAATTAAAACACTTAAATATTCTTGAATAAGGATATTTTGTATTGAACCTAGTTGATAATTGAGTCAATACTTTAAAGGAAAAAATACTTGAAGATATCAAATGTGTAAACATATTTGAACAAATGAGTTGACACCATAACATATCCGTTGAAAATGTTTCAAGTATCAAAAAATAGTGTTACGCAAATAGATTTTGTGTCGATACAAAAGAGCCAAAACTCTCTGCACTAAAAAAGAGTCAACACAAACTCAGTCTGAGTCGACACAAAAGTGGTTCCTCACTTTGGTTATCCAAAACTTTGAGTCGACACCAAAGTACCAAAGCCACCTACAGAATTTTGTGTGTCGACACAAATTGAAGACGAGTCGACACAAATATCTCGAGCCCACCTGAAGATTTTTTGAGTCGACACCAAAGTTCACATGAGTCGACACAAATCTCCCGAGTGTTCTTGTAGAATTTTAGTGTCGACATCTAGACAATATGAGTCAACACAAATTAGCCTTTCCAAAAATCTGAAGAACCTTTGAGTCGACACCAACACCAAATGTATTGACACTGTTGTGTTGGTGAGAAAGATTACAGAAATTGTGTCGACCCATCCGAAGATCAGAGTCGACCCAACCACTTTAAGAATCATAGCCTAGACTTTTTGTGTTGACTCAAAAGCTTTTGTGTCGACATTTGCGACGAAAATTTAAATTCGCCACAGAGTTTAACGGTTGAGTTTTTTGCATTAAATGCCCTCACCTACCTCCAACTGTCATGAAGACTAAAGAGCATATATAAGGAATTATTTCTCAGCATTTAAAATATCTAGAAACTTACAATCACTGTTCTATTGCTTGATTCAAACTCAAAATCTTGAAGCTTTTATTTATTGCTGTAACTCTAGCTCTTGTACCTCATCTCTCTCTACCTCTTCATTTATTGTCAATCAATTCTGTAAATAGAGTGAGTGATACTCATTGATACACTTCATTTATTATATCTACGGGTGAGTCACCCTTTATCTTTTGAGTGAGTGAGTAAATATCATCAAAAAAGAGCTCAAAAGTTATTAGAAAAAAATTAAGAAATTATTTTCATAGGATCATCTTGTGGCTATTGTAAGGCCTTTGAATGTGCATGTAAACATTCGTATCCTGGTGGATATTTTCAAGGAAAGTCTTGAAATTGTAAAGCTTTGAATGCGCCCGTGAATTATTCTATATAGTGAAAATTCTCAATGGGAGACTTGAGGAATGAACGTAGGCTTGGAAGAAGCCGAACCACTATAAATTTTTGGTGTCTGGTATTAGGGTTGGTATACTGAAAATCATATTTTTAGTATTTAATTTTATTTTTAATAAAATTAATTTTTTATTTTTATGAGAATCTTTGTGAGCAATGTATATGTATCATTTCTTTGATATGCATGGATATTCAATATTCTGTATAGTATTTAATCTGGTGTGTATAGTACGGCTTACACACAGAATATCAGATTTTAGGTTCTTGGAGAATATAAGTTTTATGTTCACAGTTTAGATAAAAATAGACATACCATCGGTACGACTGTGGCACAGAGTTTTAGTAGGCCTATCTTGGTTACGGAGAATAGATAATAGTGTCGTATATTATTCTGACTCTCTGTGCCAGTACACTTTGTGTGTATTGAATGGGACATTTTAGGTATTTAATTTAGTACTGACTACTGACTATATAAATTAATTCACACCCCAAGGTTATTATGAATAATAATTATCCTCTTAATCCCGAAATAATTATTGATTTGCATATATTTAATATTCGTTATTTTGATTCATTAGAGGGTGCGATCTTATTTGGGTCTATATTCCCGGTGAGTTGGATAGCAGTATTATTTATATGGCAAATATAAATTATTGACAGAATCCAGATCCCGAATGATCGAGATTGACGATACCCCCTTAAAGATGCTTATAAGTTTTGACTACGCCAAACCCTGCAGGTGGATTGAATTATCTGGCGGTCAAATAAGTTAAGCGAAAGGGCTTAAAGAATATCAAGATGCCGATTAAATTAAATTGTCAGTAATTAAATTTAATTGGCGGGTATCAAGGAATCTTAACGTGGGGAGAAATAGTAAGCATTTAATAATAGGAGCTCAATGCAAGCAGAACTTGAGATTCTGGGTCAGAGTGCAATTATAGTTCTTTAGTGGTATGAACTTTAATTCAGTGTTTTATGGAAATTGCAAAAATCGCTGCTGATTTTTCATAATTGTAGATACTGCTATGCGTCCTTTTTTTATTACAAAAACCGCTGGTAGGTGTTTGTATTCTACTGGAAGTCTTACTCATAATTACTCCATAGATTCCTGCTGTAGCCCTATATATACACGGGTAGGCTGAACTAGTTTGAGATTGATGGAATTGATAGTTCAGATATCTCATATATCATTATTGATATATTATTTTTGTCTTCCAAGGCTTAAGAATATATCGGGGTTCTGCTGGTATGAGTTCTCGAAAGATCGTAGCCCACACTACGTTCGAGGATTGCGTAAGAAAATACAGTAGAAGATCTGTGTCACGCCCTAAACATTCGGATCACACGAAAGCCCAACCAAAACACCCATTTAAGAAAATAGGTTTCACAGTAGATAAGTAAAATGTACATCATTTGGATAAAAGATCCCAACAGTTCAACTCTCATAAACTGAAAACTTGCATCTCATACATGAATAAATATATCGCTAAAAGGCATACAAAACCTGCCTCAATAGGCATCATATGTGTAAGTACATGTCTCAAAAGGGAGAACTATAGCAAGTCTTCCATCGCCTCTGCAACTAGATCAACTCCTTATGCTCACCTGAAAAAGTTTTACGGCAAAATTTCACACCGTGAGCCGAAACCCAATAAGACATAGACAATAAAACTATAAAGTAGGTTATGCAATTACACACACAAAGGCTCAACCACGGGAACCCAAAAAGGTTTTCCTTCCAAATTCACAAGTTTTCCATCAGACTATCATGAGTCTCAAAAAAGTTTTATCTCATAAAACCCCACATTAAATATGTATATCATCCTAATAGATATCATACCACAGTTAAGGAAAAGCTGTAAATAAAACAATATGCTCCACTCAGGCCACTCCGCCGAGGAGAAAAGATGTAAATGAAATCCTATGTACCGACTCAGCCATACAGACAAAGGTAACAACTATAACTCCTGCCCATTACCCTAGTCCTGAACCACTGAAGGCCTGCTAGGTAATGGAAAGTTCTATACTAAGTTCAACAACAACGCCATTCACGGAGGCAACCGACTTCTTTATGAATTTCCATGACCGATGGGAAAGCACCCAAATCATACACTTGTTTCTTTACGGTTTACCACGACCGATGGACGAAACATAACCAAACCACGTTTACGGGGATTAACCCGAGGGACCAAAGCAAACTGACTCTGTGCACGTTTTTGAACTTCCACTAGGGGGCAATAGAAGCCCAACTCAAACCACATACTGTCACGGTACATCTATGGAAATATTTAAAAACCCACTGTAGCTCAACTACGAAAAACCCGCAAAACAGTTTATACAACGCATGTATAAAAGAGATCAAATCCATCAAAATGGAGATCGAAAACCATTTCCAACAAAACGTTAAAAGGTGAGACTTAACCCCACAGGTTAGTTCCAAACCTCCAAAAAGACGTTTTTCACCCGATTTCACAAAACACCTCGTTTTCAAACCTCTTTTTGAAAACTACGGATACCACGTACCCGAAACATGCATACCACCGAGAAAATGCATAAAAACCCACTTTTATCCAAAACCACGGTTTAAGATATGTAAACAACATTTCATGCATTTCTACTCGGCGAAAGCAAGTATAACTGCATATAACACCCTCATAACAGTAGTAGGTCTAGAATCCTACATCGGAGAGTCAAGAACTCGACGACTCAAAACTGAACGACGTCAGAATAAAAATTTGACTGGATGTATATGAAGCCCTTAGCCCCGATAGCAAGGATCCACAAAGGAACCAACAGCATAGTAAGCCCCGGGCCCTCAAAGCTAGAGAGAAAGCAGAGAGAAAGGAAAGAAAAAGCTTTTCCAAACATTCCAACCCCCGGGAACTACTTATAAGCATGCCAAAAGGCAGTTTAGTCCACTAAAGAGGCCACTTCAGTCAACTGAAGCTCCTCGAAAAACGTGAACTGCCACCGTTCAGTCTACCGAACCTCCTGGTTTAGTCGGCCGAACCCAAGAAAAATACTTCAGTCGACCGAACTCACTTACTATTTTTGGTCTCGGGTTTGTGAAGCAAAACATGATTTTTGGTCCAAACGCAAGCCAAATGAGCCTCTACCAAACCCTGCAAAGCGTATAACACACTTATACATGCTGTTCTACAACTTTAAAGCATAAACCATGTATCGATGCTGTCATATACAGGAATAAAAGCATCACGTATATAAACAACTCAAAATTACAAGGTTCAGGGTCTCATAATCTGACTAGAGCTTCAACTCGAAATCAAGTCGTAGTTGAAGATTGGATCGACAAGTGGTATTCATCTAAATTAACTTTGGTTGCACGAGTTTATTTTTGATCGTTTGACGTCAAAATTTTTATCTGGAGCCCGTTTCGGCGTTTTCCCGTCCAGTTAATTTTTTACCGAAAATTATTTTACAAAAACAATGATCTTGACAGTATTGCCTCTAACAGAGAAAATTGTCATTTTTCCTACCAGGTTTGCTATGAACTTACTTAGAAAATTTATCTATCCTAAAAAACGTTGAAGTTCTTTTTTCGTCGATGGTGGTTTAGCTTCCATAATAGCCTTAGTTTTATTTTGATCGACTTCTATGCCTCTTTTGTGTACCAAAAATTCTAAGAAGTTACCTGTTGATACTCCAAAGGCACACTTTAATGGATTCATTTTGAGCTAATAGTATCTCATTCTTTTGAATATCTTTCGAAGGTGGCCCAAATGCTCTTCTTATTGATTAGATTTGATCACAATATCATCTATGTATACTTTCATTAACTTTCCTATAAAGTCATAAAATATGATATTCATTACTCTTTGATATGTTGCTCTAGCATTTTTTAGTCCAAAAAATATCATTACCCATTCATATGTGCCTAAGGCGCCTGGACATTTGAATGTTGTTTTATGAGTATCTTGTGAAGTAATCAAAATTTGATTATATCCTGCATGCCCATCCAAAAACAATAAAATTGTGTTATTGGCTGCTAAATCGACTAACAAGTCAACTACTGGCATAGTATATTCATCTGTAAGACTTACTGTATTAAGATTTCTATAATCTATGCAAACCCGTAATTTTCCATTCTTTTTCATTACTAGTACTACGTTTGACAACCATTCGATATATCTGGTTGTTCTAATGAATTTAGCTTTTAGGATCCTTTTAATTTCTTCGTTAATTAGAAGAACAATCGAATTATTCATTCTCCTAGGTGGCTGTTTATGGGGTAAAAAATTTGGTTTAATAGATAATCTATGTTCTACGAGATTCCTATCTAAACCTGACATCTCGTCATAGTTCCAAGAAAAGCAATCTTTAAACTCGTTTAACAAACTTACAAGTTTGTTTTTCATTACATGACTTAGATTTGAACATACAAAGATAGGTCTGGGATCATTACTAGATCCTAAATTGACCTCTTTCAATTTATTTTTCACTTCTGCATTTACATCATCTAATTTAACAAGTGCAGTAGCGAGTTCTTCCATCGTCAACCTCATACCATCTTCTAAGTCATCTTCATTTACACATTCTAACCAATTGCACGAACCATTCCCTTCTAACTTGCATTCGAGAAAAAACAGATAGAGTCTTTCAAAGTAAACTTTACTAATTTCTCTTCCTCTGTTAACATGTCATCTGATTTCAAAACTTTCAACATTTCACTTTCCATCCATTATATCAATTCTTTTTGCTGGCCTCTTGATAATACTAAACCTTGAAAAACCTTGGCTTGCTTCTTTCAACCCTTCTTTAAACACTTGAAAAATCTGCTCTCCTGACAAATTTGACGGACTTACTGCTTCACAGATCATCGAATCCTCTTCAGCTTCTTTATACAATGGAGCTTCAATATTATGTGTATTAGCTTTAAATGGATTTCGATCGGCCCAACATATTTCCATCTCCTTTTGTCCTTCATCATCTTCTTGTCTCAAAAAGATCATAGCCTGGTGTAGGGAGGATGGAACACTTCCATTCGAATGTATCCAATCTCGACCTAGGAGCATGTTATAATTGGATGATGAGTCAACTACGAAAAATATAGTAATCATCTTCCTATTTCCAATACTTGGCGATAATGCTAGAACACCATGCGTAGATGAAGTTTCTCCGGCAAAATTATTCACTGTCACTTTAGTGGCAATCAAATCTTCAACTCTTTTCTCTAAAAATTTTAACATTCTCGATGGCAGTATATTAACTACTACTCCATTATCTATAAGCACCTTGTCAACCGTCTTCCCGTTGACCATTGCTGTTACGTATAAAGGCCTTAGATGCCTTACCAATGCCATTTCGGGAGTTTTCATAACCACTTGTAATTCTCTTCTTATATCTTTTTAAACTTCCAGTGAATGTGACAAAGGCATCTTCTCCTCACCTTTCTCTATCTTAACTACCGCTTCTGAATGATCTTCGACGTCTCCATCGAGACCCGTTGGCTGGTTTGGTTTTGCCTGGAACTTTCTTGGTAAAATCAACATCATATTACAATTTACGTTTGGCAAAATTGATCAAAACTGAATTGCCTCTAACCTCTTTCCAAAATCACCTGAATCTGATCCATTAGAACTTTGGTCTTTATCTTGGTTCTTAAGTGCGTCCTCCTCCATATTTGATACCTTACTTGATTCATCCTCTGACATACGTAACCTTTTGACTTCCTCTAGTTTCCTTGCCAGGGAAGCCTTCGAAGTTGTTGACTTTTGCCCCCCAGTCTGTTCATCTAACTGGCCTCTACTTTCTTGCTTGGTTTACTTCAATCCTTCTCTTGTCCACACCATATTCGGTGCATTTCGACGAGGGAAAGGTGGGCTTTTGGGATAATTTGGATGTATATCCGACAAAACTCTATTAGAGAACTTTTGTTGTAATCTGCGTTTTTGGGATGTAGTAGCCGGTACATACCATCCTTCATGAGAGGGAAATTTAGGATGCCTCAATCTATCCCATCGATCAACAGGGAAAATAGGAGGCCTCACCATTCTCTTTTGAGATCCTTGAAAATGTCTTCCTTGTCGGTCTTCGAAAGACATATCCCTTCAAAATTCTTGCCAGGGTGCTGGTGCAGCTTTATCATGTGGCCAGTTAGTTGGCCGTCTTCCATGATGCTTCATGTCTTGAGTCGCTGGCAAACATGAGATTACTGGGTTCCCATTCAACAGAAATGGCCCATCATTTGGCCCGTACATCTCAACTTCACAAGGATAAAAAATTCCTAGATCTGGTCCCTCATAAATTTGTTTAGCTCCAACATAAATCTGTAAATCTCCTCCACCCATTATGTTGAACCTTAACACTTCTTCTGAGAAACAAGTCTTCATTTCCTTCTCTGCTATTTCTATTTCAGGTTCTTGGACAACCCTTCGACATCTGATGCAAATGAACTTTTGACTTCTTTTTTTTTGCATGCTTGCCTTTTCTTTGTCTGTTTTTCCAATCTTTTCACAAGTAATCACGCTTGGTAATTTTCTTACGACCTTTCCAAAGTCAGCTGATATCATATTTATGTTGAGCATATCAGGAAATGGATCACTATCGATTTTCATGACCACTTTTCCTTTAGCATATTGTAGCATTCCTTTTTGAATCAAATCCTATATAGCATTTCGAAATGTTGTGCAATTATTAGTTGAATATTGAAAAAAATTATGCCATTTACAATATTCTTTACCCTTCCTTTCTCTTTCAGGTGGGATAGAGTGGTTGTTCGTTAAAGTGATGAACCTTTGTTTTACTAACTCATCAAATAACTCATCTTCCTTAGATAGGTCAAATGAATACTGTCGCAGAGTCGAAGGCTGGTTCTCTTTGCTCAGTTGCGTAAAAGGTAAACTCAATGATTTTTAATTTTTTGCAAAGTGTCACATACAATTGGATTCTTACCAACTACTTGCGCTACATCTATTTCTACATCTTCTTCGACCTCTTGATAATAGGTCTCAAGAGACGTTGATTTTCGATGCATTTGCTCTTTTAATAAGCCTTCATATCTAGTAGCTCTCGAGGCTAACTCGAACAAATCTTTAAATTTCATCCCTTTGAACTTTTTTCTTAGTTCTAAATCCAAACCATTTTAGGTTAATCTTACTAATTCAGCTTCTGGCAAGATAACATGACATCTATTCCTCATCTTTTTAAATTTACTAAGAAATTGTTCAACAGTTTCTGTCGAATGTTGCTTTAATTTAGCTAAGTCTGCCATAGTCACTTCAGGTTTAGTTCTAAAGAACTGAGCACGAATTTGGTCTTCCATTTTTTGCCAATTTTGGATTGAATTGGCTGGTAGATTAATAAACCATGTGAATGCAATCTTAGTTAAGGAATATGAAAATAATTTCATCTTAAGAAAGTCACTATTTCCTATTTCTCCACATTGCAGAGTGAATCTAACTATGTATTCAATGGTTGATTGATTTTTTTCTCCTAAGAATAGAGTGAACTCAGGAATCTTATAATTCCTAGGAAAATCCAAATTATCTACCCAATATGGATAGGGTTTTCAAAACATAAGTCTCTCAGCCCTTCGAGGAGCTGGTCTATAGAGATCTTGCATAATTTCTACAATTTGGTCTCTATTGACTATGAATTACTAACCCATCACGGGATTGGCATTCATTGGTTGACCCATTAGTGGATTAACGTTGATGGGTTGTTTAACATGTGGTTGAAAGGGTTGATCAACTCTAAAAGGATCCACAACTGGTGGATTCGAGTTAACATGATCTGCAACAGGCAGTACCAAATAGGTTCCTATTGAAAGTCTATTAACATCCGAAGGTCTGTGACCTCGTGGTCTTAATCCTTGAGAATTTCTGGGCTCATAACAAGGATTATAAAATGATCCATGTCCTTGAGAAACTCTAGGTTCATAAGCAGAATTATAACATACATGTTGTTGAGAATGACCACAGTTGGGACCTATCGATGGTCCTTGATTTTCCACGTGTGTTCTTGCCAAAGCCATATTGACATTAACCACCTCATCAGACGTGGAATTCGCAAACAGAAGCACTTTGGCACTGATAATAACCTTCTTCATTACCATCACGAATTCTTGCTTCTCCACGTTTGGATTACTGAACACTTCAAATATTTTCTATCCATTTTGTACATAAAGCCTTTTCAGGCTTTTCGACTGGATGTTTTGACCATTCGGTTGGTCCATTTCATTCACCGTATTCGCTTTGTTGGTAACTTTTGTGGGAGTAACATCTTCTTGCACTACCTTGTCTTTGCGAGTCTGAACCATATTACTTTTTGACTTAGTGAGTGTCTAACCGGGCGTGCCAAAAATTTGTTAACCAAAACAAATCTAATCTCCTTCAATGAGAGGAAATTCTTCTGGATGATCAAGCGATTGCATGCAAGGTCCTTTTGTCTTGTTTTAGGATTTCACCATAAAGTAATGATGATCAAAAATGAAAGTAATAAAAGAATTTTATTACTTCGACGGGGATTACAATCGAACACTGAAATTACAAACTAGTTACAAACTACTCCTATTAACTGTCGAAAGAAAATTACAAGAAAATGAAATGAAATACAAAAGATAAAAGAAAAAGATAGAAAAGTTTGCCGATGTGTGTAAGAGTCATCTTATCGTGTTCATACTTGGCCTTTTATAGACTAATCTGTTAACCGTTCATAACAGCCTTTCATAATTGCCTTAATCATGGGCCATTTCTCACTGACATGAATAGTGGGCAACTCGTTGTGGGTCCACTCTATTAGTGGGATGATCTAGTAACCGCTTTGGCTCTTGAAAACAAATGTCTTCAATTATGACTTCTGTCCCTTTGAAAAAGTTGTGATTTGTGACATCTGTCTACCATCAATAATTGCCCTTTTGAAGGTGTCGACAAAAAATTAAAACAAACAATTCGATAGGCTTTTCACTAGAGTTTATATGTTCTTTCGCAATCGATAAGTTCTAATAACATTTATTCCATCGATAGATCTTTATAACATTTATTGGCCATTTGATGCCTAGCACATGTTATTCTCAATTTTTATTCCCAAGTTTTGAGAGATATTTTACTATAAATAAATTATTTTATGGTTTGGCCATATATTCTATTAATCTTGACTTTTCATTAGACGGGTTATTTATCTTTATCGAAGGAATTTGGATAAATGTGGTATAAGAAGTTTATCTTTCAAATCTTACAAAATTGAAAATGCTATTTGTGTGTCTTCTCCTTTTGTTAGGTATGAATGCGTCCACCACGTATTTCGTTTTTGCAAAAGATGGCTTTTAACTAACCATTGTACATATTTAAAGATAAATTATGAATGAAGAGGATGGTTTTGAGTTCATCCTTCTTTTCGTCATCGAATTTTTCCATTATCCTCTTTTCCTCTTCGCTTGCATTAGTTTAAGATTGTCTTACTGTTGCATGCTGGGATTCCAACTGCAGCCGACCATGCTTCACACTTTCGCCTCTTGCACCTTTGCTTCACCTTTGCTCCGTCTCTCCTTATTTCGTCGCTTCTTATAAAAGTTCTATTGTTTAAAAAAAATTGTTTATAAAATAAATCTTATAAAAAGTATGAAGATTATTCATCTCAGGAGTGAATTGCTGCTAAATTTTGCATTAGCTTTTTTGCAACCTTAACAAATTGTTAGAATATGTGAATTTCATTAGCCATTGAAATTCAAATTTCAATAGCTGGATCAATTACAATTAAATTGACCATTCAATTGCAATTGAAGCCTGGAAACCAACAGCCATGAGTGGCTATTGATTACCAGGGAAAACCCTCATAATGAAAGGCCCAGATGTTACATTCTTCACTCAGAAGAGGAAGAGGAAGAGAAAGAGCCAGGTGCTCTGTAGGTGTTCTCTCAAGAGAAGAGAAAGAGACACAGCCTGGAATTCAATTGGCATAAGTGGCAATTGAATTCTCTGTGGCTATTTAATTCTCTGTAACCCCTCTCCTTCCTGGAGGGGCTATATAAGGGT
>JAOTRH010023092.1:0-21884 GCA_034768845.1 Heliamphora exappendiculata | reverse complement strand
TTTTAAAGATAAGAAAAGACAAAAGAAGGAACAAACACAAGCAAAAAAAAATAAAACACCCAACCCACTAATCAAGAGAGATTAAGCCAAGAGACATCCTAAGGGATTCAAACCTAGAGAAGTCCAAGGGTTTGGTGAAGATATCTGCTTTTTTATCAAGAGTGAAAATGAACTCAAGAGAGATGACACCGTCCGCAACAAGATCGTGAATAAAATGATGACGAATGTCTATGTGTTTGGTATGCGAGTGTTGGACATGATATTTAGAGATATTGATAACACTTGTGTTGTCACAGAACACAGTTATGGTGTCTTGAGTGAAGTCATAATCCTGAAGTATCTATCTCATCCATAACAACTGCGTGAAGCTGCTACCTGCTGCAATATACTCTGCCTCAGAAGTAGACAAAGAGACAGTTTTGTTTCTTGCTGTGCCAAGCAACCAAGCAGTTACCCAAGTAGAAGCACCCACCAGAAATGCTTTTGCGGTCGTCTATATTTCCTGCCTAATCAGCATAAAAAAAAAAGCAGCAAGATCTGTGTTGGTATCATGAGGATACCACAAACTAAGGCTCAAAGTCCGTTTGACATACCGAATGATCCGCTTAACAGTGACAAGATGAGACTCTTTAGGACAAGCCTAAAAGCGAGCACAAACTCCTGCACTAAAAGACAGATTAGGTCGACTAGCAATGAGATATAGGAGACTACATATCATACTACGATACAAGGTAGGGTCAACGTCTTTTCCATTCAAGTCTTTACCGAGTTTGATGCTAGTGCTCAATGGGATACAAATTTCCTTGGCAGTTTCAAAGCCAAACTTTTTGACTAAGTCATAAGCATATATAGATTGGGATATAAAAATCCCATCTTCTAATTGCTTCATATGGAACCCCAAGAAATGACTTAATTCCCCAACAAGACTCATCTGAAACTCATAACTCATCTTGGCACCGAAATAGTGAGAAAGATGATCTAACGTGGAACCAAATGTAATGTCATCGACATAGATTTGGGCAATGAGCAAATCATCCTCAACCTTCTTGAAAAAGAGAGTGCGATCAGCTCCCCCTCGAACAAAGTTAGAATTCAAGAGATGGTCAGTGAGCCTTTCATACTAAGCTCGAGGGGCTTGCTTAAGCCCGTATAAAGCATTTATGAGCCTATACACATGTCGAGAATTGCGAGGATCTTCAAACCCTCTTGGTTGTTCCACATAAACTTTCTCTTTGATGTCACCATTAAAGAAGGCACTCTGAACGTTCATTTGGTAGAGCTTGAAGTGAATACAACAAGCTATGAAAAAGAGAAGTCAAATGGACTCCAAGCGAGCTACAGGAGCAAAAGTCTCATCGAAGTCGATTCCTTCTACTTGTGAATGCCCTTGGGCCACTAACCTAGCCTTGTTTCTAACCACAACCTCATGTTCATCACATTTATTTTTAAAAATTCACTTTGTTCCGATAACATTATTGTAACTAGGCTAGGGGACAAGGTACCACACTTCATTCCTGTCAAATTGTTGAAACTCTTCTTGCATAGCAATGATCCAATTCTCATCGCTAAAAGCTTCTTCAGTCCTATTAGGTTCAACTAGGGAGGTGTAACAAACATAAGTGAATTCATTTTCAATGTGAGCTTTTCTCCTAGTCAACATGCCATCCCTAGGGTTTCCAATGACAAGATCAAGGGGATGATTCAATAGTCGAGGGTTCTTTGGTGGGTGTGGGTAATCCCTCGGCTTAAAGGGTTGGCTTACTAATATTGGACTCTTCACTTTCCATAGGGTCAGTCTCAGGTTCTACACACCAAGCATCAGTGATAGAACCATAATGAGAGTTTGAACTTTCCCCCTCAAACACATCCCAGATTTCTTCATTAGGAGAGGAGTTCATCTCATTCACTGTAGTGTCATCGACAACAACATTTACAGACTTCATAAGAGTTAAAGTTCTCAAATTATACACACGATAGGCTCGACTATTAGTGGAGTATCCTAGAAAGATTCTCTCATCACTCCTAGAATCAAATTTTCCTAAAAACTCACTATCCGTAAGGATGTGACCTTTTCTACCAAACACTATAAAGTATTTGACATTGGGCTTTTTTCCTTTCTAGATTTCATAAGGAGTAAGAGAGGTTTTCGGCCTCAGATAAACTCTATTAACGGTATAGCATGCAGTATTGACTGCCTCGACTTAAAAATTTCTAGGGACTCGTTGTATGAAGCATAACTCTGGCCATTTCCTGCAGAGTTCTATTTTTTATTTCCATGACCCCATTTTGTTGAAGAATCCGTGGAGCAGAGAATTCATGCTTAACACCTCTCATCATAGAATGTTTTCACCTCAGAGTTTTCAAACTCCCTACCATGGTCACTTCTAACACAGGTTATAAGATAACCATTTTTATTCTAAACCTTTCGACATATGATTTTGAAGTACCCAAAAGTATCAGACTTTTCCCTCAAGAACCCAACCCAAGTGAACCGTGAGTAGTCATCAACAATGACAAGAATGCATTTTTTACCCCCAAGACTTTCAGTTCTAGAAGGACCTATTAAGTCCATGTGTAAGAGCTCAAGAGATCTGGTTGTGGCAACAAAGTTTGTCTTTTTGTGTGAGCATTTAATTTATTTTTCTTTCAGGCAATCACCACAAATAAGACCTTTTCTACTAACCAATTTGGGAACCCCCTTTATGAGTTCTTTTCTAGTGATTTTGGAAAAATCTACAAAGTTAATGTGCCCAAATCATTGGTGTCACATTTCTACTTCATCAAGCAAGATCCTGTTGTAGAGAAGTTCAGGTTTAGGCATAATGCAATAACAGTTATCAGATGGCCTAACACCTTTAACAATGTAGATATCAGAAGAATCAATTATGGAGCAATCATTTTGCGTAAACTGAATATTATGTGAATTGTCACAGAATTGACCTATACTCAGAAGATTTGCCTTAAGATCCTCAACGTAGAGCACATCCTCTAGCTTTGGAATGCCGGGGGACTTGATCACCCCTTTTCCTATAATCTTTCCTTTGTTCCCATCACAAAACGTGATATTTTTTCTAGAGTATTCTTCAAAAGTGGAAAATAAAGATTTATCCCCTGTCATATGATGAGAACATCCACTATCCAAATACCAAATAGAAGTATTATGCATTTTTAAAGTAGTGTGAGCAATAAGACAAACATTTACTTCTCTTCCAGGATTATCTATAGGATTGGTCAGAGGAGTTTTTAGTGTGTTTCAAGTTCTCACCTATGTTCATGTTATGACGAAGAGAGCGGTGGGTGAAATTCTTAACCTGATTATTATTCATTCTGTGAGGTACCTTGAAGGAGCTCTCCATAGCTAAGGATAACTTGTCAATTTTGGAGACAAGATAGGAGGATTGAGCGGTTAGGTCACTTAGGCGCTCGGCGACATCATACTCTTTACCTACACGTCTAGTTTGAGTTTGTCTAATAGGTCTTCCAACGAGAGGTTGACCCTTAAAACTTTTCTTAGCAGTGTCTCTTTTTAGACGATAGTAATTCGATCTTATGTGACCTCGGACACCACAGTGGTGACATGTGGGAACACTCCTTTTCTTTTGAACATGATTAACATCCTTGATATTTTCACTCTAAATGATAGGATAGGGCAGAGAACTAGAAGCACTAACGAACACAACCTTCTTGGGATCACTATGGGTCTTCGGTTTCAATGAAGGAGGATATAGATAACCGAGACCACTCTTATTTCTAAGAGGAAGGAAACTCAGTGATCCGAGTGGCCGCTTCACTCCTTTTCATCATCGAGCTAGCTTCAAAAAGGTCTTTCTCAAGGTCAAAAATTTTAGTCTTGGCGTTAGTCAACCCTCTAAGATACTTAAGTCTCTATTTCTCAATACTAGCAAACTTGTCAACTAGGTTCGCCTTTGTGGACTTGAGATTGTTGATTTCTATGTTCTTCTCACTCAGCTCGCTCTTAAGAAAATTCCTTTCCTTTTCTAAAGATTTAAATTTGGACTTGACCTTCAATTTCTCTTTCTTGAGTTTCAAACACTCTTTAACAAGCTCATTATAAGCTTCATGAATGGACTTAATTTCATCTTTCTCATTATCCTCTCCCTCTTCACTTGTCTCACTCAGAGACTCAGAATTCAAAGATTTGTCAACCCCAACATTCTCACTTGAGAGTTTTGGGTCAATGAAGGTCTCAAGAGGTTCTGAGGAATATAAGGTAGCAACCAGATTGGCAAGATTAGATTTTTCAATCTTATCGTCGGAACCACTTTGTTCTGTCTCTTCTTCTTCACTGTTATCGTCCCAAGTAACAGTGAAACTCTTTCTCTCTTTCTTCTTCAGGGTATTGGCACACTTGGTTTGAATGTGGCCATACCCATGACATTCATGGCATTGGATTCCCTGAGGTCTTTTGGAATTTTGAATAGTTCCACGTTTATCACTTCCACTTGAAGTAAATTTCTTATTAGAAAAGAAAAACTTAGATGAAGATTGGTTAGAATTATTTTCCCTTTTGAACCTCACAAATTTTTTACATTTTTTAGCAAGCATGATGACTTTTTCCTCATCTATCTCATCCTCATTATCATTCCTCTCAAGGTTATCAACAAGGGTGGACTTAAGAGCTATTCCCTTACTCAAGATGGAGGAGGTTTTCTTGCTAGGCAGAATGATCTCATAGGTTTGAAGCATGCCTACGAGTTCTTCGACTTTCAATGAGTCAATATCATGACTCTCTTCAATGATCATGACTTTAGGTTTAAACCTCCCAGGCAGGGATCTAAGAATTTTGTGAACGACTTTAGAGGGCAATAGAGGTTCTCCTAGACCAAAGAAGGAGTTATAATTTCACTTAGCTTACAATAGAATTGGTCAAATGATTCGCTTTCAGTCATTCTTAGTTTCTCAAACCTAGTAGTTAACATTTGGAGCTTAGAGATCTTGACAGTTTGCGTCCCCTCGTGAGTCACTTATAGTATATCCCATGCTTCCTTAGAAGTTTCACATTGAGAGAAACGACTAAATTCTCCAGGACTTAGAGCATTGTGAATAGCACCTAAGGCCTTGTAATTATAATCCGAACACTCATTATCAACCTAAGTCCACTTAGTATCGATTTTCAACCTAACAGTTCTAGTCGTAGGATCTTCAATCGTGGGATATTCATATTCGTAAAGGCCGAATCTCCAAATCCTAATTTCCATGCAATTTAGGAAGGCCTTTATCCTAGCTTTCTAGTACGGATAGTTATTGTCATCAAAGTAGGGAGGCCTAGTGGTGGAGGTATCCTCACGACCTAATTCCGAGTTCATGGATACAAGCGAATCTATCTCCGGCGGTGAAGCCGACAAAGAGATAACTTAGCTCTGATACCAATTGAAATTATGTAGAGATACCCGATTAACCCTAAAGGGAGCGTGAATAGGTTAATCTTTGGACAATTTAAAATTAAAATGATTATTTTGCTTTAAAAAATAAATAACCAATATTCATGAGAGAAAAACACAAGATATAACGTGAAAACCCATGGACAGAACACGGGATGAAAACCATGACACCAACACACAAAGCACTTTTCACTATGAATCAAAAGGGTACAAGCTAGAAGAATTAAGGAATTACACCCGTTACCCAAATGACGACCTAACTTCTTTGCTTGAAACGGCTTCCCGAGCTCCTTTGTGATTCTAGAGATCCAAGTCGTTTCAACTTTCAGATCTAAGTAACCTAATGGTTAAGATCTGATCTGAGCAAATTTTAAGTGATGATGAATGACCAAAAGTGAAGAATGAATGATTTGTAGGTGAATAACACAATCTAGGTTATGAGTATACTTCAAAGAGATGAAATGCACCTAGATTGCTACAAGAGAGTAGAAAAATATTTAACAAGATAAATGGAAGTTAAAGGTGTCAAATATGTCAATCTAAACTCTCAAAATTCCTTTTGGTGTCCCTAAAACGAGAAAAGGCAAAATCTTATATACTTCTAGGGTTCAGGATAAAAAGGTAGCAAAAAAACTAGCTAAGGGCGCTAGAGCACCTAGCGATCGCGTGTGAGCGCATGAGCACGCCATGAAGGTATTTGACCTAGGGTTGACTTATGAGCGCTCGAGCGCTACTCAAGCGCAGCTCAAGCACAGGATGAAGCGCTCGAGCTCAAATTAAGCGCAAGACAAGCGTACAAAGGCGCTCAAGCGCACCAAGGGCGCTTAGCAAACGCACCCTACTATAGGTGCTAAAAGAAACACCAATAAAGCTATAGTGCTCGAGCGCCTATCGAGCGCACCACGAATGCCAAGCCAGCACTCAAGCACTTAAAGGGCGCATGGAGAGCAGAGTCTACTGGAGAAATAAAGGGCAAGCCTGAGGGGGTCCAGCGTTCGAGCGCTGACCAAGCGCTTAAGCACTTAAAAGGTGCTCAGCGAGCGGAGCCTACTGGAAGGCACACCACAAAGCAAGCGCTTACGCGCCTGGCAAGTGCTCAACGTGCGCCAAGGTAGCGCTCGAGATAGCGCCAAGGCAAGAGCGCCGAGAAGAAAAAGTCTAAAGGGATGCAAAAGAGGGGTTATGCACCAAGATGATAA
Organism: Heliamphora exappendiculata; assembly: GCA_034768845.1. NCBI lineage: Eukaryota > Viridiplantae > Streptophyta > Magnoliopsida > Ericales > Sarraceniaceae > Heliamphora > Heliamphora exappendiculata. The sequence goes on along the minus strand of JAOTRH010023092.1, from coordinate 15,283 downwards.
AAATGCAAAGCGTCCCAGCCCGACTTTAAACAACAACCAACCAACAAAAAAAAATAAAAAATACAGACACTTGGTGATTTTATCTAGACACTCAAAAATCGCCAAGTATATTTACAGAGGGGAATACACAGCGGATCCCTTTATGGATGTATGCCAAAAAAAAGGGTATCGTTAGACATTTCACCGTGCGGGGAACACCGCAACAAGATAAGGTGGCCAAACGCATGAACCGTACTTTATTGGAGAAGGTTTGGTGCATGTTATTAAATGCCAGATTAAGAAAGCAATTTTGGACTGAAGGTATGACATATGCTTGCCACCTAATCAACTATTTACCCGTAGCTGCTACTGGCGAGAAAACACCTATGAAAATATGGTCAGGTACTCATGCTACGAATTACGATACATTGCATATTTTTTGGTACCCTGCTTATTATCATGTTCAGGGCAGTACAGTAAGCTCAATCTTAGATTCAAGAAAGCAACGTTCTTAGGCTTTAGTCCTGGTGTGAAAGGGTAAGGGCTCTGGTGCATGGAGTTGGAGAAGGTCGTAATCAGTAGAGACGTAACATTCAACGAGTCTGAAATGCTTAAGTCACATAAGCATGAAGGCTCAAATGAAAGCATTAAAACAGTTAGTGATTCACCGAAGGTGGAGTACACTTCAGTATTAACAGAAGATGATAATGAGGAGAATGAACAAGATGAGGTTGATAATCTAGTCACAGCACCTCCACCTAAATCAATTCTAGTGAATAGGCTGAGAAGAGAAATTTGTAAGCTGGCTCGATATGCAGACTGTCACGCATGCACTACCAGCAGTTGGGGATGATATTCTAACCACTTACAAAGCAGTTGTGCAATCTAGTGAAAGAACTGAATGGTCAACAACCATAGGTGATGAGATTCAGTCTCTTCACAAGAATCAGACTTGAGAGCTTGTGCCATTTCCCAAAGGTAAGAAGGCTATTGGATGTAAGTGGGTTTTCATCAAAAAAGATGATCCAACCACCAAAGACGGAGTGCGATTCAAAGCCAGATTAGTAGCCAAGTGTTATACTCAAATTGAGGGAATTGACTATAATTAGGTATTCTCTCTAGTTGTGAAGCATTCATCCATTCGTATTTTACTAGCTTTGGTTGCACAGTATGATTTGGAGTTCGAGATAGGGTGAAAGGCATAGTTCACCTTACTCAAAAGCAGTATTTGACAAGGGTACTACAACGTCTTGGTATGGATCAAAACACGAAGCAGGTGAGTCCTCCTTTGGTCCCACATTTTAAGCTCAGTGCATCGATGTCTCTTTGCACTGAAAAAGATCGAGAATTTATGTCTCAAGTCCCTTATGCAAGTTTGGTTGGTAGTTTGATGTATGCTATGGTGTGCACAAGGCCTGATATCTCCTCAGTCGTAGTATAGTTAGTCGTTATATGCATAACCCAGGAAAGGCACACTAACATGCATCAAAATGGATATTACGGTATATTTTGGGGACCGTAAATCATGGATTGAAATTTGAGAGACATGATGCACTTGATAGGCTTGTGGTTGGCTATACTGATTCAAACTACGCCGGAGATCTGGATAAACGTCTCTCAACTACTGGTTATGATTTTACGATGGTTGGTGGACCAGCAAGTTGGCATTTTACTTTACAGTCAACAATTGCACTATCAACAATAGAGGCTGAATATATGGCTGTTCCAGAAGCCATAAAAGAAGCTATTTGGTTACCAAGATTGGTAGAAGATTTTGGAATTGTGCAAGATCAGGTTACCGTCTACTGTGACAATCAGAGTGCGATTCATCTAGTGAAGAATCAGGTTCATCACTCTTGCACGAAGCATATAGAAGTTCGTTTCCATTTTATTCGCGAGATTCTAGAAGAATGGAACATATTGTTTCAAAAGATCAGTACATCTGATAATCCGGCAGATATGCGGACAAAGGTTGTCACTATAGTCAAGTTCCAACATTGCTTGGACTTGATCAATATCTCACATTGTTAAGAACCCCGAACGTGCATGGCGCCTCCGGCCGCATTGGAATGCAACATTGATTTGTTTGAGAGAATGATTCTCGTCAAGGTGGAGATTGTAGAAGATCAACTCAATCATCTGAAGATTGACTCAAATCTTGTTAGCTTCCATACCAACAGTAAGTTGTCTTGACTATGAACGGCTTTGGATAATAAGCCACCACTCTTGACGCCGCTATTCTTGACTTTGTGCGCAAACATGTAAATGAATTGGACTCATCTTATTCCATATAAATGTATCTTATGATTCTATAAAAAGTGTGCAAGAGTGAGAGAAGAACACATAGAGTGGTTTTGTGAGTTGAGAAATTTGTATAATTCCTCCTCTATATTGATAATTCGCTACTCGGGGACGTAGGCAAATTTGTTAAATCACGTATATCGTTATCTCTTGTGTTTATATGTTTATTCTGGGCATTACTTTGCGTAACACGGATTACATTTCATTCCAAGTAAAACTAATTAGTTGCAAGAAATGAAAATGTTCAGAAAATTTGTTCTTCAAAGTACTCATTTTCTAAAACAACAAGAACATAAAAAACAAAAAGGTGCTAAAATGAATGTACAGATAGATTAAAAAAAACAAGCATATTCCCATGTAACGTTGAAATATTAAAATATTTTTCAAAATTTAAATTGTTACATAAAAATGAGAACATTTTGTATAATTTACATAGTTACAGAATATGGGAACATTTGAATATTCCCACTATCAAGAACTATAACTCGTTCTATACATGAATTGTGATTGGGAGTTATCTTTAACTAGGTCCTAAAAACATAACTCATTCCCAATTATTCCTTTAAATAGTTTAGTATTTGTTGAAATATTTATTTTAATTTTACGAAACAAAAATTATTAGTATAGAAATGACAAATCTGAATCCACAGAATCCACATGTTCTCCAATTTAATTTCAACCCGTAATTTCTCGTACCAAATAAGCCCTTTTTTCAAGAATCAAACAAGCCTTAAGCCCACATATCTTTTTTTTGGGGAGTTAGTTTTGATAAATAGATGATGTGTTATGTATTTTAATCTATTATTTAGTCCCCATATTTTGAGTTTATTTGGAATGTTTAAAAAATTAGACTTTTAAGAGATTTAGTTTTTTCAAAAAAAAGTGGAATAAAAAAAGGTTAAATTGTTCGAGATAATTTTTGTAATAGTTTTTTTCTTTTTATTGAAATGTCTAAAATACCTTTACTTTTAACTTTTAAGTTGTAGTGTTTGAGATATTAGTATAACTTTTTTTTATTTTTATAAATAGAGTTGACTTTTTTATGTAAGAGTATTATAGTAATTTTGTTTGAAAAAAAAGTCAAGGTGTTTGGAATATGCATAGTCTATTTTTATTGGATTAAGAGATGAAAAAAAATTAATTACTTTTTTTTAAAACTAAAAGTGCTGCTTAAAAACTCATTTTTTTGGAAAAAAAATCAACTTAAAAACTAGCCCAAATAGCCCATAAACTATTCATATCAAATAGTGGAATTATCAGAATTAAGTTTTTTCATGCTATAGTAAATTTAGATGTTAGCAACAATATATTTTATTTTTTTAATTATTATTTCATATTAATCAATAATAAAAAATAGTGTATAATAGATGAACAGAATATATTCACTCATGTGCTCCTCAATTTATCACATTAATTCCCTATTATAACGCAAATTTTCATGGTTTGTGATCATTTTTACATTTTTATCTCATTAATTTTTATATAATTTATCCCTATAATCATATAATCTGTTCAGTACTAATGATCCAACCATAGCCTGTGGTTATTGGTTGCACGAGTGAGACGCAGATAGGTAAAAATGTCCACACATGTTTTTTTTATTTTTTTTTATTTTTATGGAAGCTTCTAAATACATTTTTTTTTTGTTGAGTACACTTATTAGTACAAAACAAATATTTGTATGTCATGTGCAAGGATTTAATACGGGTAAGTTATGTTTGTTTTGAGGTAAAATATTTTATTTATTTTTTAGTATTTGATTTGATCAAAATAATGTAAGATATTATACTTCATAAAATCAAAATTAATTTATATAAATTAGGCATAAATTATTTTATATTGGTGGTACTAGTGACAATAATGCAAGCGATGAGAGTAGCAGCAGCAGCTTAGGATGTAATCGGTTCGGTTTGGTTAGTTTTTTAAGTAAAATGGTACATCGAAATCGAATGCTTCAATTTTGATTTTTTGAAACTGAACCGATCGAAGTTAAAAGCTCAACCGTACCAACCGAATTATATTTTTTTATGTCGGCTGTCATGGTCATCTCAAATAGTATATTTTGCGACGGGTATAATTTATCGTCTCAACAAAGGGATCTTTCATGACGGTCATAAAATATTGTCGCAAAAAATGACCTTTTGAGACGGTTTTGTTGCTGTCGCAAAGAAAATAGTCGCAAATAATAATTATTTGAGACGGTTGGTTCCTATTAGGTAGTAGCAAAAAGATTAATCTTTTGCAACAGTGTAGTTGCCGACGCAAATATTGGGTATTCTAAGATGATTTTTTCGACTGTTATAATTTACCGTCTCAAAAAATAGGTCGCTCGCGATGATTTTTTACCATCTTAAAAAGTAGTCGCAAAATATACCGTTTGAGTCGGTGTTATTGCGGTCGCAACGATTTTGGTCGCCAATAATGGCTTATTTGAGACGGTTGTTTCTCGTCGTAACAAGGTAGTAGCAAAAATAAATCATTTGTGATAGTTTCCTTCCCGATGCAAAAATTTGACGCAAAAAATTAAATTTATTAAAACGACTTTTATCGTCACCAAAAGTTGGATGCAAAAAAAAAATATTTGAGACGGTATTTTACCGTCATAAGTAAATATATACTAAAAATAGTTATTTTAAACGACTTTTTTACCGATTGATTTATTTTATATTATTTATTTATTTTATGTGTTTTATTTTATTAATTAAAATCTTATCTTCTTAATTTCACTTATCGAAGAAAAATTAATAAAATTTAAAAAATCTACAGAAAGATAAAAAAAATTAAAAATTACCTAAAATAATCTTATAAAATAAATTTATTTTTCTTTATTTTGTATTTAGTAAGTTTTTAATCTTTTGACAAAAAGTTATTTTTAAATTTATTTCATGAAATGAATCCAAAATAAATAAATAAAAATAAAAATTTTAAATTTTAAATTTTCATGTGGAGGAAAATTTTAAACAATTAGAAAAATTCTACAAAAAGATAAGGAAATGAAAATTTTTAAATTTACCTAGAATAAATTTATAAACTAAATTTATGTGTTTGAATTTCATATTTAGTTGATTTGTTTATCTTTTCATAAGTTTTTTAAAAATTTATTTCATCCAACAAATTCTAAAATAAATAAATAAAAATATATAAAAAATTTAAATCACTATTTTTATTTTAATTGAGGCTTAGAATTAATTTGTCTTCTAAAATAAATAAATAAAATTAAATTAGATTTTAACATTAATTAGAGACTTTTTATTTTTATTTTTATTTTTCACTCTAAAAAATTAATTAATCTTCTAATTAAACTTAATTATTTTAACCATTTTTTACAAAACACAAAACTTTTCAGCGCCGCACATAGAACAAATTAAACACAAAACTTTTAACTTTTCCTCTTCAGCGCCGCAGAACAAACACAAAATTTTTCCTCTTCAGCGCCGCAGAACAAACACAAAATTTTTCCTCTTCAGCGCCGCACAGTGTTCTCTGTAGCGTCTTCCACCGCCGTGTCTTCTTCCGCCGTTGTCTCTCTCCCATAGCTCCCTCTCTCTTCGCGCCACAACTACGCCACCACCGCTGCTTGCAACCGCCGATCGCCATCGTCGCAACCGCTGCGCCACCACTAAGTCTAGTCGCCATCGTCGCAACCGCCACTACTTGCGCCACCACCTCCGTCTTCCATCGCCAATCTAGTATGTTCATCTCCCTCGCCGATTTGTTATATTCATTGTTCAACCTTTAACTTGCCACATTTAATTGCATCTATCCCATTGAAAGCCCAAATGTCACTTTAGTATATATGGATATAATGGTGAAATAAGCACAGGAGATTCTGAGCTTATGTTGGGGATTTTTTTTTTCAATGTTATCCATATTCTAATGTATGTGCTTCTTCTGTTGGGGATTTGTTATATTCATTGTTGGGTATATATGTTCATGGTTGTGTTGAAATTTGGTGTAGCTAAAGATATGGCCCATGGGATCATCTGCTACATGTCCTCAGTAATCCGCGCACTATTCTTCCATTGCAATTTTGGACTGGATTAGGGATTAAATATTGGTCCTCAAAACATTTTCAAAAAAAAATGCTAGCAAACACCAAATTGGGATAACGACTTCGGGTCGAACTGAGTTGAGGTGTATTTCGGTATCAGTAGTTCCAATGATCAGCTGCTTTTCCAGAAAGTGGAGGATTGAAATTGTTAGAATGAGTTCCTTGAATCTCCACAGCCAGTCTCAGTTTTAGATAGGGTTCTTGCCTTTTATCATATCACATTACCTCAGAGCTGTTAACTTTTCCCAGTATGTAATCCAATTACCTTTTCCTATTTTATTTTTTTTGTACCATTCACTATCCGGATAAACTAAGCTAAACTCACTTAAAATATGCATGTTGAAATAAGATTTGCATAATATTGAATTTCAATTTATGAATCTAAGTTTGAAAAAGAAAAAATAAAAGATAATATATCGAACTAATCAAAGTATAAAGTGGTGGCACATCCATATTAAAACTGTCACTTTTTCTAATGAGAAATATTTGACAGTATGTCCATGTTCACATTTATGGCGATCAAACCAACTAACGGTGATGGACAATATATCAAGCATCTATATAAACATCTATGTCCCCTCCGTTAACTTGTACTCTTTTATTTAGATACGGTTAAATTAATCATGGTTATAATAATTAATTTAGATTAACTTAATTAGGTTCCCATAGCCTTAGTTTATTTGGTTTAGCGGTTCACATAAGGTTTTTTACCCATGGATAGGTTCCACTATGCATACGTATTTATTAATAGTTTGATGTTGTAATGACGACTAAATAATTAATGTATATGCATGTTACAGAACTAGTTAAGCAAATTGAGAAGATGGACAAGAGTTTGATTAATTTACCAATTAGGATGTCACGGGAATACTTGAATGGAATCGACGAGTTCCTCAAGTTTGCATACAACAATAGGCCTGAAAATTCTTTCATCAGTTGTCAGTGTAAGAAATGTGAGAATCGCTACAATTGTTTTCGAGAGGTTGTGCAAGATCATCTTTGTCATAGTGGTTTCTTCAAAAAGTATAAAAATTGGACAAATCATGGGGAATCATACTTTAGTTTGCATGGTAGCCAAGACAATGGAACTATCAGAGATTTAGACATTGAGGACGATATGATTGGAATGATTAACGAGGTTATAAGAAATTCACCTTTACGTACAAGTATTGAGAACAATGATCAAGTTCCAAATTATCATGAGAGTGGGCCAAATGAGGAAACAATGGAGTATTTGAAACTTTTAGAGGACGCACAGAGTGAATTGTATTCAGGATGTCAAAAATTTACATCGTTGTCATTCATTGTTTGGCTTTTGCATATGAAGGTGCTTAATAAGTGGACGAACAAGTCCTTCGACATGCTACTTGAGTTGTTGAAGGAGGCTTTTCCTAATGGGGTGAAACTACCGAGTTCGTTTTAGAAGCTAAAAAGGCAACTGAAGGGCTAGGCTTCATGTATGAAACATATGATGCATGCCCTAATAATTGTATGTTGTTTACAAAAGATATTGCAAATCTTGATGCATGTGACGTGTGCAATAGTTCTTGATGGAAACCAAATGATGGTATCTCAACTGATAGTGAGAGTCATGGTAAACAGAAAGCTGCGAAGCAAATGAGATAATTTCCTTTGAAGCCACGGTTGCAAAGATTGTTTATGTCATCTAAAACAGCGAAGCTCATGAGATGGCATGCTGAAGATTGAACTGATGATGGCGTGTTGAGGCACCCCACTGATTCCCTGGCTTGGAAAGATTTTGACCGGCGTCACACAAGCTTTGCTAGTGATAGTAGGTCTGTAAGGCTCGGGCTAGCATCTGATGGCTTCAATCCATCCGGATCGATGCACATAGTTCATAGCACTTAGCCTGTTGTTTTGATTCCATATAATTTACCTTCATGGATGTGTATGAAACAACCGTTCTTGATTTTGTTTGTACTCATTGATGGCTCAAAAGGACCTGGGGATAAGATTGATATGTTTTTACAACCATTAATAGTGGAGTAGTTGGAATTGTGGAATGAAGGTGTACAAACGTTTGATGCATCAATCAATCAAATGTTTCAAATGCATGCATCGATGTTGTGGACAATTAATGATTTTTCAGCATATGCTAACTTGTCAGAATGGAGTACTAAAGGCGAGTATGCTTGTCCTTATTGCAATACAAAAACTGTGTCTTGTTGGTTAAAGCATGGTAAAAAGCATTGCTATATAGGTCATTGTCGGTTCTTACATGCTAGTCATAAATTTCGAAAGGACAAAGTGTCATTTGATGGCAAGCGGGAGTGGGCAGTAAACCTAAGATGCTATCTAGGTCTGAATTGTTGAATCATCTTGAATCAGAAGGTATACTTACCCAGTACAAAATGAATGATTTGAACTGAAGGCTGATGAGTCAAAAAGAGAAGAAATCAAATAGATCTCATGGTCACAATTGGAAGAAGAAGAGTATATTTTTTGAACTGCCTTATTGGGAGCACAACCTAATCAGACACAACCTTAATGTGATGCATATAGAGAAGAATGTGTGTGACAATATATTGTGAACAATACTTGGAGTTGTAGGAAAATCAAAGAACAATGTTAGTGCTCGACGAGATCTCGAAGAGATGAATATCAGACTTGGTTTAAGGACTAAGTATGTGTGTTTGCATAGTAAAATAAAATATATACATTTGTGTAATTTTTTAATTACATTTGTGTGTCTGTGCATTTTAGGTTCAAACTTTGCAACAAACAAGTGATATCATAATTTCTGAAGAAATCAATAAATTGGCAATGGGTCCTCATAACATTGCAAGGAGATTCAGTGGCTATGTAATTAATGGGTTTCGTTTTCGTGTTAAATCCATTTATAACAATCGCTCAACTCAAAATAGTGGTGTAGCTTTGAAGGCAGATACTTTAAGTTATGCTAGCCGAAAGGACAAGAATCCTTGAGTAGGGGCTATTTACTACTATGAACGGCTCACTAACATTATCGAAATTCGATATAATAACGACACTAAATTTGTGTTGTTTAAATGTGATTGGATTGACAATATTCTCGGGAAGAAGGTAGATGCCTTTAATTTCACATTGGTCAACTTCAACCATCTATTGTATCATGACGACCAATGTAGTAATGAACCTTATATATTGGCGTAGCAAGCAGAGCATGTTTAGTATGGTCAAGACCCTCTTGAACGGGAATGGCAAGTCGTAGTGAAGATGTCTCAAAGAGGTTTATATGATATTCATTCTGATGAGTCTCATGATGAGCCTTTTGTGAGTCAACAACTAGAAACGCATGTGGCTCTTCATGAAGAGAAAATTGTTTGGGTGAGGGAAGGAACAGATGGTGCAACAATTGATATTTGAGATGAAAGTGGAGTGATTATTTTGTGTTAAAATTGTTATTGTTTCCAGTTTTATGGGATATCTCTATATGCAATTATTCATTTTATGTTTATAGATCTCTTATATTACAAATGCAATTAATTACTTGATATTGTACTATGATGATTATTTTGTGTTAAAATTATTATTGTATCCAGTTTCATGTTTTATCAAACATTTGTTGACATATTACACTTTTCATAGGATATCTCTATATGTAATTATTCATTTTATGTTTATAGATCTCTTATATTACAAATGCAATTAATTACTTGATATTGTACTATGAAGTTTATTTAGCACAGGTTGCAATGTCAAAAAGGAAGGTAAGTAACATTTCTCGCCCCATATATGAGGCTCCTCATATTCCACCTTCACAAGAATTAGAATCACAAGAGACAAGAGCATCGTTGGTTCCTACTAATAATACAAACTCACGGGACTCAGGTATATAGCTGGCTACATCTAATCATTTTTTTATGCATGCAAAGTTCTGTATACTTATGATTATTTCCTTGTATTATTTTATCACTTGTTCTTTACAGTGGCGATGCCTACTTCTTCCACGAGTAAACGTGGACGAGGACCTTCTAGAGGACTAAGACATTGGGGTTTTGGACTAAAACTGACTGTAGAGTTTGATACGTGAGAATTAGAATCAGAAGAGACTAAAACTGACTAATACAATGGGATTTTGGACTAATATCAAGTATTATTAATTACTTGATATTGTACTAAAACTGACTGTAGGGGTTTTGGACTAACATGCAAAGTTCGTAACCCTCATCGAGTTCCATTAACTTATATGAATTGAAAATCGGTACCATAAGATATTAAAGATGCCATATGGAAAGAGATCGAGGTTGTCTTATTTTATATTATTACATTTTGTACTGGTAATCTTAGTTTACATTTTTTTTAACAATTATATTATATTTCGTAGGATAACGTGGAGGATTGTCCACAAGAGTTTCGCCAGGTTGCTTTGGATTCATGTAAGAAATTATGAAAAAATTACAAGAATAAGATAAAGACCACCTACTATGTTCCATATAAAGATAATCAAAACATCCTTTCGAAAGTGCCAACGAATGTATTGCCAAATCAGTGGAAGGAGCTCGTGGCATACTGGGAGAGTGATAAAGTAAAGGTATAATTACAATCATTTGTTACTATGTTTATTACGACTATAAACATGTCTATCATTTATTTGTTGCACTGTTATAATAGGAAATATTTATTAAAAACTCCATAAATCGAGGACTTCGTGGACCATCTCATAGGACTGAGAGGACGCACTTCTCTCAAATTAGGCATGAGGTGCTGATTTATGTTATAAATTAGAACTATAAATTCAAAAGCTAATTATATCTTCTTATTTTTATTTCTTCAACAATTTAGATGGCTACTAAGGGGGAGAGAACTGATAAAATGAGTGTCTTTATGAAGACACGTGATGCGCATGATCCAGATATGATTGCTCTACTTGTAAGATTTAAGTTATCAAGTTATTCTTAAGTAATGATATTGTTATGTTATACTAATGTTTTAAAATGTAGGAAGAATATAATAATCAATTGTCTGTTATACCTGAGCCACTTCGGATGGACGAGGCTCGAGATAAAATATTCCATGACTTGTTAGGACAAGATGGGCATAGGTATTGTCGAACATATGGATCTGGTGTGCCTCGGACTACAGTATATGGACAAGATAAAGAATCCTTGCAAGCAAATTCATCTTCAAGAATTTCAGATATCAAACAACAAGTACGTGAGGAGGTCACCAAGGAGATTGAGGAGAAGTTCATGGCACAATTCGAGCAGATGAAGGCTCGAATAGAGTTACTTGAATCCCAGGCAGAAATAACAGGCTCTAGACAGGTTCACTTGAAAAACTTAAATATTTTCAAATTTTAGTCACTATGATTAAATGCATACATTAAACAAGAGTATTTGTATATGTCATAGATTCAGGATGCAGCTAGTGGATATCGTGTCGTCATGAAGTCTGTGGGAGATGATATAGTCAATAACGAGTATCATAGTCTTTCTCCATTACCACCTTCTCCGCGACCTGATGGGAAGGTATGTCCTCTACATTTTGTTTAGGTATACTATTTCTTGCACGATTCCTGAGCCGATAGTGATGTTGTTAGACTTTCTTAGATTTTACAAATTCTCATTTTCTTACATATTCAAATGTTAAATTTTATTTGTTAAACTATTTTAAAGTTCACATTTTTATTGTAGTTGGGACGAAAAGTATCATTAGTTTGCTTCAATATTTCAAAATATGAAATATTTTGAGGAAGTTGATGGAGTTGCTTTAGGTTCGAAATTTTGGAAGATTTATGTTGATAAAGTCAAAAAGCCCGACGCGCCTATAGAAAAAACTCGTCGAGGTGTTAAGATAATTAAGGAAGTTTATGGTCGTAATATTGCTTGGCGATCTTGTGAAGTAAGTTACGAATAAAATCTTATTTTTTCATGTAATTTTATATAAATTTTTGACTTCGGGAAATTGATATTAATTTTTTTTATTTTTCAGGTGTTTGAAAAAAACTTGAAAGAGATTAACTTATGAAGCGATTAAAAGAAAAATTTGCAAAGCGGCTAAAGGGAATAATCATATCAAATTAACCCGTGATACATTAGTTGTTGAATTTTTCATTTTAGATTTATTTTTGTTATGTGATTAAACTTACTGTTAATTGAATTATTTTGGATGTAAAATGATATTTGGTTGCATATATAAATTGAATGGATTGATATAATGTTAACATTTTATTTAGTTTGAGAATAGAAGAAGTATTTATATATTTTTTATATTATCTTGTATTAATGGATGTTTAGAATTTTAATTTGTAAGTATTTATTTTTTTATATTTTGATAGACAAAAATGTTACCGGTGAAATTGAATATTTTTTAAACGGTTTAATTACCGACGTAAATAGAACCTTTGGAGTATGTATTTTTATGTTGCAAATAATACTTTTCGTGATGGTGTACTTCTGCAGCAAATAATACTTTTAGCGACGGCATATTATTCGTCGCAATTGCTACCTTTTGAGACGGCAGATTATTCGTCGCAATTGATACCTTTTGAGACGGCATTTTTTCCGACGCAATATCTTTTTTGAGACGGGAGTATACTGACGCAAAAGAGTATTTTTGGCGACGGTATTAGCAGCCGCAAAAGAAATCATTTTTTAATGTTTTTTGCGACGCTTTTTCAGCCGTCTCAAAAAGTTGTTTTTGCCGACGCAAATGTATTTGAGACGGTAATTTCCGACGCAAATAGTTTTTTGCGACCCCACTATGTACTAACCCATTTGCCGACGCAAAGCCGATGCAAATACTTTTTTACGACGGCTAATTGACCTTTTGCGACGGAATGTTCCCAACGCAAAAGCTCCCTTTTTTGGTAGTGTCTGATTCCCTGACAGTGGTTACTGTTTGAATAAACTTATGTAAAAGTAAATTATTAAGCCTTTTTCCTATTCATTTCTTATAATATAATTTTTTTTTGAGTCTTGAGTTCCGTCCATATAAGCCCATGAAAGAAGGATTGTTTCCTCGTATAGTCTTAGAGTGTGTTTTCTTTTCTAAGAAGAATCTTGTTTATTTCTTACGTAATATAAAATTCTTTTGAGTTCTTTTGAGTTTTCAATCATATCGAAAGATTGTAAGTTTTTTCTATATTTTTTTTATATTCAATAAAATCTTTTATTCTATATACTTGTTCCATTTACTTTCTTAATTATTAAGAAGATTTAGATTAATCGAGATCCAAGATATGTATTGAGCTATATATATATATATATATATATATATAGTTGTACTTTTTGAGTTCAAAAACTTTAGAATTATATAGCTTATAATATATAAGAATATATAATATAATTATTATTTTTATAATTTATTTGTCAAAATCTGTCAAATAAAATTTATATTCAATATAAATTGTAAAAAACAAAAAAGAAACAAAAAATTTATCATTTTCAAAATAAAAAAAAACTTCTCAATTTTAAATGTTAACATATCATATTTGAATTTTATTAGTTCCAAAATATAGAAATTTCTCAATTTAAAAATCTCATATTTAATATATAAATAAATTTATAACTTCAAAATTTTGTCAAGTTCAAAACTAACAAATTTATAAAATTAAATTTTTTTATTAAAAAGTCGGTAAATAAGATATTTTTATCTTCTTGTGTAGATTATACACAAAAATCACAATTCCTAAATATGATATTAACAAAAAATTATTAAAGCAACTTATTCGTTTTAATTAAGAAATTCTCAATTTTTAACAAATAGAAAAAATTATTTTATTTTAAATTTGATAAATTTCTCATTTTTAAGAATTGATAACTTTTCTGACTTTCAGATTAATAAATTTCATAACTAATAAATTTTAATATTTGTTATATTTTAAAACAAAATTTTCAAAAATCGAGAAATATATCTATTTTGAAATTGATAAATTTTTCTATTTATTAAATTTTAAAATTGGGAGATTTCTCAATTTTTTAAATTAATAAATTTCTTTAATTTTTTAAAAAATGTGTATATTTAACATAAATTTTATTTGAGAATTTGTGATGAATAAATTATGCAAATATTTAACATAAATTTTTTTTTAAGATTTTTAGTTTTTTAAACCTTTTTGCTTTTTAATTTTATCTATTTATAATAATTTTTTCTGACTTAAAACTCTTTTGGCTTAATGTAATTTTAAGTTAAGCTTTTTAATTTATTATTTTGTTACCTTAAAGTCATTTATATATTTTACCAAATTAAATTTTTTAAAGTAAATTACACTGATTGATATTTTGGTTAAATATAGTCAATTCTACTCAGATGGATAAATTACATTGACCTCTTTTACAGATTAAAATATTATTATACTGAGATTCCTTAACAATTAACGCCGTTAAATTTCGTTTATATCATAAAATATTTTTTTATTTTACCCCCTCAAATTGCAAGGCATCAAATTTGTTTTTTTCTTTTATAAAATTTATAAAATAATAATTATTCAGTTTAAATACCTGCTATTAAAACTGTTCACTAACAAGTAATCAACATTAAAATAATTTATATTTTATAATTAATTACGAGTGTAATAACTTAAAAAAAAAAAAAAAGAAGAAGAAGAAGAAGGAGGAGGAGGAGGAGGAGGAGGAGGAAGATGAAGAACGGGAACCGGACCCCACTGCTGCACTTCTCGACGGTGTCAGCGGCGTCGACGACGGGGGTGGCGTGGTGGCTGGCGTCGGCGGCAATCGGCACGGCGGTGGAACGAGAGAGAGAAACAGAGAGAGAGAGATCGAGAGAGAGAGAAACAAGGGAGGGAGTCCGGTGGGTCACCGGAGCAAGGGTCGGCGTTGGACGCGTCGGAGCCGGAGGGGTAGCGGCGGTTAACGGTGGGAGGCGCCGGCGGTTGGTGGGTCGCGGCGGTGGGTGGCAGCGTGGTGGTTTGCTGCGGCGCAGTGGACCAGAGAGAGAGAGAGAGAGAGAGAGAGAGAGAGAGATGAGATTTGGGGGAAGGGGGAGGGG
>JAOTRH010023081.1:11189-21884 GCA_034768845.1 Heliamphora exappendiculata | reverse complement strand
GCCGTATGCCACAATATGAATCTCCCAAGGAATCTCTATGCCCCTCATCCCTCCAGCAACCTCATCCGTAGCTCCAGCAGCAGCACCAGCAGCATTAGCATCAGCAACCTCCGGTGCTCGCTTCCTCGTACCACCAGCTAGGCTGGGTCTTAATGGTTCTAACAGGTGTGCCCGGGCTCAGGTAGTGTAATCTCCATCTGCCACAAGTATCTCCGAAGCCGGAGTCCCCACCAGCTCCTAGAGTAAATCGACCAGGCTTAGATGATTAGTCCGGCGCATACAGGCTAGAGGAAACACCGGTATACGAAAGTCATCCAGGAAGAGTGACTGGCGGACCACTTGCTCTCCTAGATAATACTCCTGTCCGAATGGTCCCTCTAACAAAATATGCCTTGCAGCGACATCACGGCTGCGCATCAAATCTGCGTCATCCCGATCCTTTACTCCCTGTTAGACATCCCAGTGAACCAATAGAATACAGTGAACAGTGCAGTATATAACGGTAAATGCAGTGCAGTATAATGATCAATGAATGAAATACAGTTATTAGTGTGCAGAACAAAGTGCAGTATGGTGCAATGCAGTGAATAGTACAGTGCAAAGAGTAATGAACAGTATGTGGAAAGTAAGGATACCTGGTCAGGGGTCAGCCGATCTTAGGACACTCGAAAGCGGTTTATGTCCTTTCCTCTAGCCTTCTTCCCCTTTAGGCCTCGGGACCACCAGGACCCTTGGGGAATAACTAAACGGTCTGCCGCATAGTTCATCAGGATGTGAAGCCCAAGGAACTTATAGGTCCACAACTGCAAAGAAGAAGATGTCAGCAAGCAAATAATAACAGATAACAAAAATGAATGGAGAGTTGAAGAAACTAGATCATACCTCCCAGATCCTCTAGTATCCCCCGATGCTGAGCTCCTGAGGAAACCGGATCAGAGTCTACATAAAGCTGTAGAGGGTAGTAAGAGCATCTCCTCCCCAGTCATATGAAGCGGCCCGATCAAGACGAGCCAGGCCGCCTAAGTAAGGTAAATGAATGGTGTTCTCCTTGTTCGAGAATAAAGAGGTACCAAACATATACATCAGGAAGCCTCGGGCAACCCACTCGTAGTAGCGGGGCTCGGTGCAGTGAAAGTGTTTGAATCGATCAAAGAACCATGTATTCCGAACACGGTCTCTATCCATCTGCGCGGGGATAGCCCTGAGAAAATACAACAGTACGTCAGCAAAACGAGCGATGGTGGGGTCGAACAGAATAGGGGCTCCTCGAATCCGGATACAGGTAATCAGCGCAAAATCTAGAGGCGTCAGAGTAGCCTCGAATGTAGTAAAATAAAAGGTGTTGGTGGTATCCCACCACCGCTCGGCCAGGGCTATCAACCATACCCGGTCGTTGCTCATCCTACCCAACAGATGTATGAACCGAGCAGAGCCGGAGGCACCAATATAAGCCCGGTTGGGAGCAGGGAGGGTATCGTACCACTCCAACACCTCCCCAGAGGCAGAACCTCCGAAGCCTCTGACATAATGACCAGCCGAAAAAGAGAAGACAAACAAAGGATACACAAAAGGGCGGATCAAACACATGAAATATGCAGCAGATGGTCAAAAGAAATAAAACAAATCCTAGGTTCTTGTGTAAGTGACGATCCTTCGGTTCTTCAAGCCGTAGAAAACTAGGCACCCTAAGCCCTGGTACGCCAGGAAAATCCTCCTAACCCTGGGTTCGTGTGTAAGTGACGATCCTTCGATTCTTTCAAACCCTAAAAAATTAGGTACCCTAAGCCCTGGTACGCCAGAAAAATTCTCTTAACCCTAGGTTTGTGTGTAAGTGACAATCTTTTGGTTCTTTTAAGTCCTTGAAAACTAGGCACTCTAAGCCCTGGTACGCCAGGAAAATCCTCTTAACCCTAAGCTCGTGTGTAAGTGATGATCCTTCGATTCTTTTAAGCCCTAGAAAACTAGGCACCCTAAGCCCTGGTACGCCACATAAATTCTTCTAACCCTAGGCTCGTGTGTAAGTGATGATCTTTTAGTTCTTTCAAGTCCTAGAAAACTAGGCACCCTAAGCCCTGGTACCCCAGGCAAATCCTCATAACCCTAGGTTCATGTGTAAGTGACGATCTTTTAGTTCTTTTAAGCCCTAGAAAATTAGGAACCTTAAGCCCTGGTGTGCCAGGCAAATCTTTCTAACCCTAGGCTCGTGTGTTAGTGACGATCCTTCGGTCTTTTAAGCCCTAGAAAACTAGGCACCCTAAGCCCTGGTAAGTTAGGAAAATTCTTCTTACCTTAGGCTCGTGTGTAAGTGACGATCATTCGGTTCTTTTAAGCCGTAGAAAACTAGGCACCCTAAGCCCTGGTAAGCCAGGCAAATCCTTCTAACCCTAGGTTCGTGTGTAAGTGACGATCCTTTGATTTTTTCAAACCCTAGAAAATTAGGTACCCTAAACCCTGATACGCCAGGCAAACCCTCCTGACCCTAGGTTCGTGTGTAAGTGACGATTTTTTGGTTTTGTACGTCCTAGTAAAAGACTAGGAATCCTAAGCCCTGGTGCGTAAAACAAATCTCTATCACTTTTATCATTTCCAAAATAATACCAAAAAAAAAATCTCTTCCCTTTGATATTTATGTTTTGCCCCTTTTGTCCTAACATTTTCAGATTAATTTTTTAAGAATTTTTAAATATTTTTCCCAATCTTCTAAAATTTTTCTCAAATTTCTACGGATGTTCTTAAATTTTTTATTAAATTTTTAAAATTTTCTTAAAATTTTTCTTCAATTTCTATGATTTTTCCTTAAATTTCTAAAAAACTTTCTCCAATTTCTATGATTTTTTAAAAAATTTCTAGAATTTTCTTAAAACATTTCTCAAATTTATAGGATATTCAAAAATTTCTAGAATTTTCTTAAAATCTTCCTCAAATTTTTAGGATTTTTAAAAAATTTTAGAATTTTCTTAAAATTTTCGTAAATTTTTCAGGACTTTCAAAAGTTTCCTTAATTTTCTCTTTAAAACGCCCCTCAAATTTCTATAGTCTATGATAATTCGCCCTAGATTTTAAGAATTTTGACAAAATTGCCTCTAATTTTTTGGGATTT
The DNA here is from genome assembly GCA_034768845.1 of Heliamphora exappendiculata. Taxonomy (NCBI): domain Eukaryota; kingdom Viridiplantae; phylum Streptophyta; class Magnoliopsida; order Ericales; family Sarraceniaceae; genus Heliamphora; species Heliamphora exappendiculata. The sequence goes on along the minus strand of JAOTRH010023081.1, from coordinate 18,784 downwards.
TTGATAAAAAAAAATTTCTTTACTTTTCATACTCCAAAAATAAAAACAAAAATCCCACCTTAATGTTTTTCCTAAAAAAACAAAATCAAGCCATTTATTTTTGATGATTTGTTAAAATAATTTTCACCCATTTTATTGTTTGTTCAAAACCTAGTGTCCCTACTGCTTTAATCTCTATCTGCAAAAGTACCTAAACTAAGTTCAAATCTCAAAACATCCACACAATCATTTATCATTATTCAGCATCCCCATCGTCATATCAAATCACATATCATCATCTGGGGGACCCTAGGCATGCGTCTATATTTGAGAAATATCATTTAAACATGCTAAAACAGTAAGAATATGGTACATACCGAAGGTCACTGACGAGAAATATGGTGGTTAGACTTCTACAAAAGAACATCGGCAGCAACAGCATCGGTGGGAGGCTCATAGCGTCTCATCCTACGTGAAACTATGCGATGGGATACCGGAGCATAGGTATGCTGGTCGAAGGGTGCTGGGTGGCCCTCTCTAGCATCAGGATCAAAGAAGTCAGCCACCTCAGCCTCAACAGCAGGATCAGCAGCTGCCTGTGCCTCAACAGCTTCCCGTGCCTCCTCCTCAGCTTGATGGGAAGCACGCTTCACCTCGAGTACAAGAGCGTCCAAAATAGCAGAAGGCTGCGTGGAGGTGACCCCGCCAGCAAGAAGACAGGAAGTCGTGCCTCTGAGAATCCCTATAGAGGAGCTCCCAGTAGCAGAAGGGCCCCGTTGTGCCCCGAAATCGTCGTCTCCCTGGCCGTGGCCCGCCATGAAGAGAAAGGGGATTACAAACAATAATGTGAACATCGTGTATCAAGAAAGGATATTCGAAGGGTAATGGGAAAAGATCAAAGGCTAAGAAGCAAGGGAAATACAAGAGAGAGTTCGAGAGCGCGAGAGAGCTAGAGAGAGAATGAGAGAATTCGAATGAACCTCACCCGCGCGACCCTAGATGCCTTATGCGCGCCTAAAGCTGGCGGTCGCCACTTCTAAAGTGAGCAACCGCCATGTTGGTGAAATGATACATGGAGACCGCCATGTTGGAAGGGTTTTTACCCGGCCGCTGCTATGTAAGAGGGGTTTTGGGCCTGGCAACCGCCAAGTTTCCAAATGTCACGCTAGGTCAGTTGGTCATAATGACGTTTTGGGGTTTTGAGAAGGGTTGTTTGGGACTTTTATGTATGTTTTATTATTATTTGTATGTATTTACTTTATTTCCTTTGTATATGTCCATTTTATTAAGTGCGTTTATTATAGATTATTTTTTATTTATTTTATTAGCAAAAATGATTTTCAAGAAGTATAAAATTTTTAAAATTTTTATTTTTGTGTGTGTGAGAGCTTTTCAAAAATAATTTTATGAGTGTTTTCTAAAAATATTTCAAAGAAAATTTTTGTGTGTGGCTTTCTTCCCGATAAATTTAACTCAACCTATTAATTTTTGGTTTATCCTTCTGATAAATTTAACTTTAAGTCGTAACTTGGATTTTAGTTATTTTTATCTCGCTTTCATTCCAAATTTTTAGGTCTTAATTCGACCTATTAATTTGTGGGCTATCCTTCCGATAAATTTAATTTTAAGTCGTAACTTAGCTTTTAGTTATTTTTATCCCGTGCCTCGTTCCGAATTTTTAGGTCTTAACTCGAACTATTAATTCATAATCTATCCTTCCGATAAAATTAATTTTGAGCCGTAACTTGACTTTTTATTATTTTTATCCCGTTCTCATCCCGAAATTGTGAGGTCTTAACTCGACCGATCAATTGTTTTCCGGTTAAGATAATTTCTTGGATCTTAACTCGATCCTTTTATTTATTTTATTCCCAATCGAGTTCTTAGATCTTAACTCGATCTTTGACTTTCTTTTTGGTGCTCCCTTTAGATCTTGACTCGATCTTTAGGATTTGTTCGATCACACCAGCATTTGCATTATGTTTTTATCTAGCATCCTTGCATTTTTACCCCGGGAACTACGTTCTGATCTGATCCCTAGCAAAGGGGTACATAGGCAGCTCGATAAAAAATCGAGTACAACCAATATCATATGCATGCTTGTGTGTTTGTGGCCTAAGATTGATGGCTCGGTCAAATGGATGGTGTCTCTGGATCTTTGATATAACTTTCTTCACGCGTTGCTATATAAGTTTTATCAAAGAGGGGCAACTGTAGACACCACAATTTGACCGCGACCAATCTTAGGTGAATTCGATGATGAAAACAGGTGGAATGGTGCCTCAGTACGATTCTCGGGAGGTAATCCAAGCTCGGTATTTGAACCCAATCATCAAAAACCTTCAAACCAATGAAATTTTGTCAAACCACCAATAACTTTCCGTGTAAGTTATTCCAAAGTCGTGACCACCATGTTCATTGTGGCGACCGTCAATAAAACCTCTTGGAAACCCTAACCAAAAGTGACGACCGCCACCTTAAACCTGGCGACCACCAACTCTCATTATGGCGACCGCCAATAGAAGCTTGTGGAAACTTTCAAAACATGGCAACCGCTATGTCCAACCTGGCGACCACAACTCCAAATGGCCTGCCACGTCCCAAAACGTAGCAACCTCTCATTGGTTGAAGAATTTTATAAATACCGTACCCCCTGGTACGTTTTCATAACAGAATTTTAAAGAGAGGTTTAGTGAGAGAAGCGCTGCTGAGTTGCTGAGCAATTCTGAGTCCCGACGCTGAAGCTCTGCCAAAATACCGAGATCTGAACCTCTGACGCCTGCATTGAAACCCTAGCTTGGATCACAACTCGAGGATTGGACCATTGAAGTACATTCCCCAATTTGAGGATTCCTTAGCAATCCAAGTATTTCGTTTGTATCACCGATCTTTCTAACTCCATTCCCTTTCTTTTGGAGTGATCGGGTTAAGTTCAATTTCAATTTGTGTATTTCTTCAGTTTGGAGTTTACCTTGTTTATTATTTACTTTGCTTTATCTAATTTACATATTTCTTAGTTTACACATTCACACTAAACATATTGCCATTTCTCATCAATTAAGTGCTAATATATTTTGACAATTACATCTTGCAATGTTGTTAATTGTTATTATCAATACACTAATATTCATGTGAATATAGTTGTTAATACTATATTCATATTTGCTAATAATTATCTAAGTTATTCTTCATTTTCTTTATTTTCTTTTTATTTTATTTTCTTTCTTTCTAATGTTAGTTCAATTTCTTTTTCTAGTACTTCTTTTTTTCTTTTTTTTTTCTTTCTCTTTTTATTTTATTTTATTTCTAGCACTTATTTTCTTGCAATAATTAGTTCAATGTAAACTTTCGTTTTAACTTAATGTTCTAGTATTTTATTTCATTTTCTTCCCTTTTCTTGTGACATTAATGCTCCATTTCATTTTCTTAGCATAATAACTCTTTTCTAGCTTTATTTTCTTTTTCTTTTCTGTTCTTTCAATATTAGCATGATTTTCCTCTCTAGTATTTAATTTTTTTCTTTTCATTATTAGTATTTCCTTTCATTAAATGTTTTTTTTCTTATAAAGTTTTATTTCATTTTTCTATAGTTTTATTTTCTCCTCATAGTACAATTTTTTTTATTTAAAACTCAAAATTCACAAAAACCCTTTTAGACTAGGTTTCTTTTTTTAAGTGTAATTTTCTCCACTTCCATTTTCTTTTACCATTATTTCTTTTAAGATGTAAATAGTAAGGTTTTCTCACATTAATAATATTTTCTAGCCTTTTTATTTTTAGTATAAACTTCTTTTGCATGCTTTCCTTTTATAAGATCTTTTTGTGCATCTTTTATTTTACATTTAGTATTTTTTTTTTAAATATTCATCGTGATAATACTAACTTAATTTGTCTTGATAATATGCACGTTTGTTTTGGTTTCTTTAAAAATGTGTTTAGGATAGTTTAGTTTATTTCTTATTAGTAATTCATGTTTAGGTAACTTTTACCAATTTGTAGCATATTTTTGTTCTTTTATTCAAATTATGATGTTTAGTTTATTTTGGTGAAATTGCATGTGGGAGTACTCTATGTATCCTTTAGTTAGAAATTTCATGTCATATGATTTAGGATTTTATTCCTTTATTTGTTTCGATTTGGAGTGCTATGTACACGTGTTATGTATTTTTCATATTTGAATTTGAATGTTCTCTCTTTGTCTCTATTTTTTTTATTTTCATGCATTTGAAAAATCTTATAAAGAACCAATTATGATTAGTAGTGGCACCTTATGGTTGGGCGAACGGGATGCCTAACACTTTTTTCGATTCATACCTTAGCCCCCGAGTCCTCTTTTATTGGTTAAACATTTTAAAGATCAGTAGTTATTTTTGTTTATTTTAGTTTTTCTCAAAAATTAAGTGGCGACTCCATTTTTAACAAAAAAGGGTTTTTAAAATTTGATTTTCACGATATTAAAAGATTTTTCAAATATTCTTTGAATTCTCATATTTTTGAATATTTTCCAAAAATCCCAAAATTTTGGCGCCACATGGGGCAGTTGAGGCAGCAAACAAAAACGTCAAGAAGATCCTGCAAAAGATGATCAACTCACATAAGGATTGGCCGGAACATCTACCATTTGCACTATGAGGATACAGGACGTCGATTAGGACTTCAAATGACCAAGGCTAGTATTTCAGAAGCGAAATGGCAGAGGAACCGAATGGAAGAGTTGCTCTTGTTTGATGAAAGAAGGCTCTAGGCCCTGTTTCATGTATAAAGATACCAAAGGAGGATAGCTCGAGTATTCAATAAGAATGTCAACACCTGGGATCTCAGAGAAGGAGAATAAACTGAGCTCGAATTACGTTATGGCCAGATTCTATTTTCTTAGGATACATAGGCAGCTTCTTTTAAGAAGTCGGGCTACATTCTTTGTTTTTAACTATCTTTGAATCTGAGTAAAACCAATGCAAATTTATTTTTAAATTTTGATAATAAAGTCATTTAATTGAATCGAAAAACTTTAGATAATTTTGAACCTTGTTTTCATTATTTTAGCTTCGAATTACAATGTTTTAAAAATAAAAGGGAAGGCGCGCAAGTTCCAAATTCAATAAAAAAAATAAAAATAAAAGCTGTGAAATCTAAAAAATAAAGCAGGTGGTCTCAAATTTTCCTCCATTTTGTTTCCTGTTTTCCTTCTTCTTTGTCTTTCTTCACCCTATCCTGCATTAGCCATGTCCTGTACTTGACAAAAAGTTCGAAACACTGCAGCTCATGCATCTCCATCTGTGAATGAGATGGCCAGGCATTATGATATAATGCTAGAAATGGGGCACACAGTGGAGATGAAAATAAACGGCCTTGGATACTGTGAAAGATGATCTGACTACGACCGAATGGCCGCATGATCCGTTGAGGATAATAGAAAGTAATCTGGCGCAGATCAATTAGCAAAACACCAGGGTGATCCATGGTAGTCAGAGTCATGGCAGGGATCCGCCACCAGCGGCATTGCCAAGTGATATCTGGGCCAGTCAAAGAGAAGAGGTACTGTTACCTGGCTACCTCGGTGTTGCATATCTAACAATAGGGGCGATAAAAGAAAGCTACAGCATTGTGTCTATTAGTAGGTGGTTTTTGAACAAGATCCACTTTTTTCATCAGCCAGATCTACAAAAAAAGTTAGATTAGTAAGAGAAAAGCCTTGCAGTATGACAGAAGTCTAATAAAGAGAAAGATTTGAGCTTACCTAAAGAAGCAAGGAGCTGCCAGCAAAAGTAGTGGTCTCACCACGTTGAACAACGTCTAAGCCTAGTAGTGTCTCAGCTAAGATAAGTGGTACAAAGTTCTTTTCCATCCACAACTTACTCGCGATATCAACCAGTGTGCAACTAACTCGCTCGTCAAGAGGGATGAGAAGATACTGGACAAGAAGACAGAAACAAAGGGCATAACAACAGCGTAGCTGATAGTCAAGGTCGCTAAGGTCGCCAGTAAGACGGAACGTCTCAATAATCCATGGGATGTCAAGGCGGTCACCCGATGTTAGAAAAGAAGCTTCCATCCTAGACAGGCCATAAAGTTGCATCACCTACTGCTGAGCCGAAAGGAAGAAAGTGGGGATAACAATGGAACTTCACGGAGTCGGGTCCAAAATAGCAGTAAACTCCTCCACAGTAGGGCATAGTTCTTCGAGGCCAAACCAAAAGGCATGGGATTGTGGATCCTATAGTTGAGCAGCAGCTTCCAATAAAGGTCCGTCAATCTTTATAGCCATTAGTGAAAACAAGTAGTTGATACCGAAAGGAACAAAGTTTAAACGTTCGATATGAGAAAATGCCTCAATCCATGTAGAAAGGAGATTAGCCATCTAAGTGAGAACAACATAAAATAGGCCTCTAGGGCTGTATTTATAAGGCGATGAAAAGGCAAAAAATTAAAAATTCGACAAAAGGTGCAGTCATTGTGGCGACCACCACCTTGGAGTGGGCGACCGCCAACTTGAAAGGACACCATATAGTGGCATCATCCATTTGACCAGGAAACCGCCAGGTTAGATATGGCAACGGCCATGTTGAATTATGGCGACCGCCATGTTAAAAGATGATAGGCATGAATCAATTTGTGATTTCTGTATTCTGTGTAAGTTTTGACATTTGTGTCATGCATCTAAGGCAGTTTGAGTAGAAAATAAAGGAAAATCATACAACGGATGAATATAAAGCAATAAATGGCATGAAAGCCCAAAAATGCATCAAAAAGTAACATAAAGTAGCATAATGTAAACTTGGGCACTCAGGCCCAAGAACCAGTAAGCAGGGGCACATAGGCGCATAAATCAAATAAATGTATAAAAATGTATCAAACTAGGGCATTTAGGCCTATAAAAAGTAAGTGTGTCAGAATAAATGTGACTGGGGAGGGGAAGCTCTCTTTCTCACTCAAATATGCCTCGAGCGAACCTGGCGGGAGGAAGGACCGGCCTCGTTCGAGCTGACGTCCTCGAAGAGCCTCTCGACGTCGTTGCTGCCATCACCATCACTGTCGGAGGAAGAAGATACGGCTCTATAGTGACTCCTAACAAAAGAGATGGATCCTCTGGAGCGAGCCTAAGAAGACGCTCGGGACCCACGACCTCAAACTAGAGTAGAGACTGGAGCAGGAGGCCTAACCAGAGCCTGTGGTGGTACTATGCCAGCAGCTGGTACTAGAGGCTGTTAGAAGAAAATAAAGATCAGAACATAGTACCAAAAAAATGCAAAAAGGTTTAAAGGGGTTGTGAGAACACTCACTATAGCCACTGGAGTAAAGGTAATTCCGGCCGCTCAGACAGTGGCGTCAAGCTAACGAATCAGTGCTCTCTTACCAGTAAAGACCAACAATAGGTGATCTAGCCATGCCTGGTTAACCTGTAAAAAGAAGTTAGTAAGTTTAAGTAAACAAGAAAAGAAAGTAGCCAAATGAAAGAGAAAGTACAAAGGCAAACCTGACTGAGATCAGTCCTAAACTCTAATGCTGGCGAAATGGGAACCGACAGCAGAAAGGGGTAGCCATATGCTATTGTCTAAATCTCCCATGGAATCTTTGGGTCCCTCCTCCCTCCAACAGCATCACCAGTAGCAGCTTCG
>JAOTRH010023070.1:0-21886 GCA_034768845.1 Heliamphora exappendiculata | reverse complement strand
AAGTGCTTCAATGAGTTCCCTTAATTAGTAATACTAGTACCTAATAAGGTGGTTGGATGAGCTGTTATAGATGACAGTTGAAGAAGGTTGCATGGAGAGCAACTGCCAGTGCTTGAGTAATGATGTTGCTCTCTGTATGTTGAATCAAACCATCAACTGTTGGTCAATGATGACATAGAGAAGTTTGGAATGACAACAGATAAATCCACTTGCCCAATTGTCTACCCATTTTCCTCCATACCCACACAGAAATTTGGGTATCTTTGTGACTGTGCGTAATTTATGTTAGAGCACTTCATAGTTCTCCCTCTCTTTTTTTTTAATCTCTTCTTCCTTCTCCTTGGTCATCACCATCACTTCATTATTGCCCAAACTATAGTTTTCTTTTCTCGTCTTTGGACTTCTTATTGATATTCAATGTGTTGAAATAGTTTTATTTACAAATTATGTCGGGTTCAAATATTTGATTTGTAATTTGTGACTGGTTTCCCTGTCATTCACTCATTATAAATAGCAAACAACCAATGCCTTTTCTCCCAGATGTTAGAGGCATCTGGATAACTAGATAACCCTTGTTAATATTCTTAAGTTGTAAATGAGATACCTACTACTAATTATGGTGTCTACCATACATTTGGACACTGATGACTTTCAATTGTCATAGACGGGATAAGGCTCAACTGTCCACTACAATTGGCAGGCATGTTTAGGGAATGGATCTGTGGATCAGAGATTCATCAAGGTCGTAGCGATATCCATGGAACATTATGCGAGGGTCCCCTTAGTTAAAGGGTTGCTTTGGACAATTGGACAGTGGTTCAATTATAGGATGTAGTTTGTTGTGGTTGAATTTTCACTGCCAATCATAGTACCTTCTAGTTTATCAGTCTTTGCAGGGATTTCTGGTTAATAATGGATTGGGTTGTGGAGGCAAGCCTTTTCATCTATATGAAAGAAATATAGTTGATCACTCCATGGCCTGGCTTAGCTATTCTTCCCATATTAAATTGCTGAATGTGATCTAGTGGCAATGGCTTATTGGCTTATAGTCCAATGCTTGATTTCCTTATTATACAGCATGGTTGAAACATTAATAGCCTAGCCCAGCGGTATCTTGAGCATGCTTAGTCAAGCAGACTAGGAGGCCTCTAGAGTGTCCCTCAGCGCCCAGGCATGACGGTGTGGTCTGTTCTTGGAGGGGTGCCCATGGAGATGTATGGTTGGTCCACGTGTTACTCACAACTCACAAGGTTAACACATGGATCCAAGCCCATTGAACATGATGACATGGAGATTTTGTGGAGGTGATGTTGTGACAATGGCTACACGTAGGAGAATTAGATACATGTGCCCACGCTTGTTTTTCTGCTTTTTGAGTGCAGTTTTTTGGTTTGAGAGTGTTCAGTGTTTGGAAACGCATTTATACCTGCAATGCATGACCTATTTTAGGCAAGATTTGTTCAGTGATTTTTAAGTTAAAGTGTGGTACATTGCTATATGTAAAGAAGTAACAGGTTGAGGCTAAGTGAATAGAAATCTATCGTAAATGCATAAATTTCCAATCGACCAAATATTTTCTGCTCCTTTTGTTAGACAAGCTTCATTGACACCAATATCGGCCTCAAAATTGAAGCATTTACCCATGCCCCTAGCACAGGTCTTTCCTAATTTATATCAGGCTGAGGGAGCTCCTCTAAGTGTTCCGGTTGATGGAGTGACTCTCGGATGAATTTTCAATGTGTTTGACAACCATGGTCGAAAAAGCATGTTCTCTTCAGATAACACTCACCACTTTTTCTTAAACTTTCTGTATTTGGTCATGTCACTTGATTTGGCAATATTGAAAAAATAATAAAAAAATGAATAGAGAACCTTGACTTGTTTAGGGGTTTACGTCTTTTAATTCTATTACGTGGCGTGACGGGGTCAGGGAAGAACCTGAGCAAAAACCTGCTTTCTTACCTGTAGTTGCTAGAATTTAGTTACAGTAAAACCTCCATAATACACTAATAAAATAAATGATAATAACACTTCTGTGATATGAATATTATTAGGACTGACTCGACTGAGGCTATTGATGTGCCATGATGCCTTTGTAACTTTAGAAAATTTAAACACTAGGGGAAATTACATAAAAAAATCCAGAATTATACCCCGTGACAAATTGAACCCTGATTTTTTTTTCAATTTTGTCTATTTAAAATTACATAAAAAATCCAGAATTATACCCCTTGACAAATTAAACCCTCATATTTTTTTTTTCAATTTTGTCAATTTAAACCCTATACTTTTCATATGATGCCCATTCCAATCTTCTGTCATCTCCATTAATGTTTGTGATGGAGAAAAAATTGTGCAGCAGTGCAGCATGTGGCACTGTTCGAAAATGCACCTAAGAAGTATTAGATACAAGAAACAAACTATCAACAAATGCGAAGCCAGATGATGGTTGAATCTGCTAGGATTATAGTTGAACACGGGCTATTCACATCATGCAATGGAGGAAAATACCATGATCAATAATATGAGGGATTACTGGATGTTCAGAAGCAACATAGAAGAACAATTACCTAATGATCACTAGGATGGGTTTTACTACAACATTTAACTGGGAAGTGGGAAGCTGAGGTTCCGAGAATATATTTTCTTTCAATCCCAACTCCTCCCAAAAAATAAATAATTAGATAAAAGTTCAGCAGATGACTTTGACAAATTCAGCTGAAAATCCCGAAAAGAAAGATGACACTCTGAGCTGGAAGTGTGTTATGTGTGTGTGTGTGTGTGTGTGTGTGTGTGTGTGTGTGTGTACACTGAGATTTGCGTTCACAACTCACTCACACAAGTGCCATTTCATCACTAGCACTATTTTCTTGTACACACATTCATCTATTTGATAAACTTAAAAGCTCTGGGTTCAATTCGTTATAGGGATAAAACCCCAGGTTTTAATGTAATTTCTTTTAGTTACTTATTTATTTGTTTATTTTTGTTGATCATTCATTTCTCATTTTATTTTCACGTTGTTAACTATACATATTGAGAAAACTCCATTGAGAAAACTCACTAAATTAACGTTGTTTAACAGCTCACTTAAACTGCAATCTTCAAAGAGAACTTGCAACGTGCCTCCTGGTAAGGTCCTAGTGTATTTTTATTTATTTATTTACATTTTCTTGTGCCTTTCATGTTGGTGTTCAACAAATGGGTTGTTATAATTTTACCTAGTGTAATTTGGTTTCCCACATTTATTTGCCTCCTAAAATTCAAGCATCATCTCATGAAGATGTTCTTGAAAGTCAAATCCGGTCACTTTCTAATCCCTAAATCTGTAGTTGTGATGCAAAATTAAGAACTTTCTCAATTGGGTAGATAAACTGTTGTCCTTTTCAGAATTGAGTGGGGATAAAATAGTAATAAGGGACATGGTCCTCTATGCACCGTGGTTAATAAAGCATTTCCACTGTGAAACAGAATGATCTGCAATAGTAATTTGTAAGCCTTCTTTAATTGTTTTGTCTGTTCTTTATTTTCTTTAGTTTGTATGCCTTTATGAAAAGAGCTAGATGGAAGTATGGGTTGATATTAGAATGGCATTTGTGTTTGAATTATTGCTTTAGATTTTTAGGATAAATGCGTATATAGTCCTTAACATAGCAAAAATACGTAAAAAGATTCATGTTTATGACCTTAATTGAGATAAAGGCTTAATTTAGTTTGGTTATATGTATACTTGTTGATTTGAAGTTATTTAAAGGGGAAGCCTAGAGTTATAAACAAAAGAGATCCTTGTCTAATCTCTATGTCAGGTGTCTTTGGTGTCACTAAACATTTAAATTTACAGATTATAATTGAAAATATGTGATAATGATTTTAAGCAAAAATTATACGTATTTGTAAAAGTTGTAAATTTATAATTTAAAATAGTATAATTTGTCTTTATTAATTTATAATTAAAATCTATAAGTAAACCCTTGACACTCCGTTTCCTTTCCTTTTAAAAAAAGACATGAAAAGAAAAAAAAAATTGTTCTTTGAAAGTTACAGGCAGGTCATGCGGCTATAAAATATTGTATATATTTAATTTTAAAATATTATTTAATAATAAGTAATTTAAAATAACATATGCAATTATCTAACTTAACAATTTAATTAACTAGTCTAAACTTATTTTTAGTTCATTATTGTAATGGCTAATGAGATAGTTTATTTAGAAGCGATATAAATTTAAAATTTTATAAATTTATAATAAATTAATATTAAAGAGTTATGGGGGTGTTTGGCAAAGTTATTGTTTTAAGCTTTTTACTATTAATTTTAGTTATAAGTTATAAATTTTTTTAAATACCTATAATTTTTATTACAATTTATAACTACTTATTTTTTTATTTTAGGCACAAATTATAATTTTTATCGAACACTCATAATTTTTGTTACAAGTTATAATTTATAAGTAACTAGTTTCAATAATGCCAAATACCACCATAGAATTCTCTCTTTATGTAATATTTGAAATTTTGAATTAGAGTCTAAAAATGAAAAAAAAAAAAAAAAAGAAATTAAAAAAATAAGTAAAAAGTATTACTTTTTAAAATTTAGTTATCGGCCTGTAAGTATTTGGTATTGTTTGGTATGATTGGTATCAATTGATAAAGATTGGTATTTTGAACAATACATTAATTAAATAATTAATATATTAATTTTTAAAAAAATAGTACATATCCGTATCAATTGAGTACCGTATGATATTTATAACTAGATTTTTTACCATATTTTCTTCCTTTTCTCTTTCTATATTTTCCAATTCATGTATCTTTAAAAGCTGTACAGACATTGGCTTCTTTTAGCAACCTACAATTGGCAGTTTCTTGGATAATCCAAATTGTCTCCACTGCTGTCCCCGACATCTTGGTGGCCCATTATGACTTATGAGGGTTATAAACAAACATGTTAATTATAACGGATTATTAATAATAATTTGAATTTAAAAAATGGGTAAATTATACTTAAATTTGTTGTATTTAAAGGTAATAACGCTGATACTTTTATTCTATTAAATATTACTATACTCTTTTATATTTTTATTTTTGTAACACTTAGGTTAAAAGTTAATTTCTGTTAATTTTTTAAACAGAAACACAGTTGGAACAATTTTTTAATTTTTTTAGTTTTTTTTTTTTTGGTTTAATTACAAAATCTTATTAAAAGAATTCTAATTAAAAAATAAAAAATTATGAAATACAAAAATAGGTAATATAAAATTTAATTTATTAATTTATTTTAATTTTTAAGTTTTTGTTTAATTACTTATTTTTGTATTTAGTAATTTTTTATTTTTTAATTAGAAAATTTTAAATAAGATTTTGTAATTAAACAAAAAAAAAATAAAAAAAAACTGTTTTAATAGTGATGTACAGTAATTTTCTTTTGAAAAGTTAATGGAATGTAACTTTTGAATTCAAGTGTTACAAAAATAAGAATATAAGAAAGTACAGTGATATTTTAGAAAATAGAGGGGGTGCTAGTGTTATTGTCTTTAAATATAATTGGTGTAGGTGTATGTAATATCTCAGTCAAAGACAATGTTCTCGTGACATGGTTTAGGTTCTATTCTTAGTTGGCTTTATAGATAATATTTTATTAATGGACACAGAGTAATTTAATAGCATGCACAAGTTATACAATTTCGAGATTTTTACTCATGTTTAGAGCTTCTATTTCTCCATTCACACAAAGCCTTTTCATAGAATCAAGATTTGCTCTTATTCTATTTGTAATAATCTGAATAGAGTATTGTTTCAATAAGTTAAATAAATAGCCTAATAACGCGATTCAAAAATGTGCGACTCTTCGTTAGATTATTTTTTGACGTTGCAAATTCCTAATTTTTTTGAAAAATTATTAAGCACTCCCGGTGTATTAAACGGCATTGCCTACACGAAAATGTGCTATGCACATTGATTGGGTCACTTTTGTGTTTTTACTTATTTAACAAATGTGGATTAATATTGTTACATTCGGAGTGTTTTTTGTTACATTATTGAGCAAGCAATATTACATGGTGCTCTAGAATTTCCGACAAAAGGTTTTGTCTGATTATTTTTTGAGGTAGTATTTTTATTTTAATCTTTTCCTCTCTTCCGGCAGTTTGTTCCCAGTTTGGTCTCAAATGCATATCCCCAATGCAAGTGTTTTAACAGCAAAAACCTCATAAAGTCTAAAAGGTAGAGATGTAAAGGTCTTGGACATGTTCTCATATGTCTTTGTTTGTGTAATGAGAGTGTTTGAGAAAAGGTAGACACATTTTTTATTTAAAAAAAGTTGATTATAGTGAAGTAATTTTTTAATTTATAATTCCACACTGCTTTGCCTTCCAGCATCTAACTTTTAACTAAGCTCCTGTTTGGATTCTTTACAGTTTACCTCTAAAAACTTAACTATAATAAAATAAGTATAATACCCTCAATATAAAAAATTTTAAAAAAATTACAAGTAAAAAACCTCAATGTAAAAATTTTGTGGCTCCTGAGACTGTAGGGCTGCTCCTGAGCATAAGCCAAAGTTCAAACTTGTTGCGCTGTGTCTTATAATTTGTAAATTTATATAATTAGTATTTTATTTAAATGTATTTGAATTGAGATGAATCCATAAATTTGTAAGAAGTCTATGTGCAGAATTTTATAATTATATGTGGGTTGGAGTTATAGAAGAAAAAAAATACTATGGGCATCAGGTGACCCGATTTTAGGAAAAATAACCAATGTGTCGGGTGACCTTTGAGCGAAAAAATGAAATTGTTTTAGAACTTGGGTTGTGAGGGTTGAGTTTTTATGTGTTTTTTATATTGTGATTATACTTTTTATGGTTATAATAAATTATTTTTTACCTGTGAATATAAGCGAATTGTGTCAAATTATGTAAATTTTCAATGTGATTTTTTTGTATTGCGCACATAATTGTGCTTCTTTTTACGTTAGGTAACTGATGTTTTAAATCCCAACAAAATTGCTACTCAAATTAATATTTGGAAGCTTCACTCCAAAGAAAAAGTACTATGATCAACAGGCTTGGAATAAACATGAATTTACCATTTGTTTGGAAGGTGTGAAAAGTAGGACTGTTGAACAATCCGTCCAATCGCCCACCATCTCCCACCATCTGTTCGTCCCACACTAATTTAAAAAAATTGAAAAGGAAGAGAATGGTGAATTGAGCGGTTGTGAATGAAATTTATTGGGTCGGTTGATGAGTCAATTTTAAATTATTTAACTCGCCTAACAATTGATCTGCACTGTATATGATTTTTAGTTTTAAATTTTTAATTCTAACACTTTTTTAAAAACAAAATAGTTAAAATACAAATAAATTAGTAAAATATTATTATAATGTTCATTTAATTTTTAAACTGTAGCAGCGCAGGTTGTAGATTTTTTTAAGCTATTCATTTAAATATTACTGTTTATTGATTTAAATTATTTATTTAAATATTATTATTAAATATTTAATTTTATCACGTCATTTACTTGTCTTGTGCAAATGATTTATTTTAAAATTATGTTGAAATTTGAACTGTGACAGCGAGATTGTTGATTTCTTTGATAACCCACTTAAACAATAAATTTTTGAACTTCACTAGTCTATTTAATTTTTAAACCGTAAATTTGCTCAACTGGTCATTGCAAAACCGCCTAAAAAAATAATTAATCTATCGGTTTTATAAAGTGGATGGTTTGGCAGTAGATTAAAATTTTTTATACTGTCATAAATAATTTGGTTAATGAATTTTTATTTAATACGCAATGCATCGATTCGCGCACACCCTAGTGAAAAGTTAGCCTTTTAAGAAGTTTATTTTTATTTTTTTTAAAAAAAAAATATTTGGGATAAATTTCTTAGGATTTTTTTTTGTTTTTTTGTTTTTTTATTTTTTTATTTTTTTATGAAAATGTCTAATATATCTTATCTTTTCTTTTGAATTTTTATATTTGAAACAACAGTACGTTTTTTTTGTTTTGGTTTTTAGAGTATAGTTGGCGTTTTGAGATATAAAGTTATTGATTAAAAATTTTAATAATAATTTTTTTTAATTTATCTTTTTCAATTGATAATAATGATGATCCATTTGCAATTTATTTACAACATAGTAGATCTAACAAAAAAATCAAAAAGAGCAATAAATTAATTGTAAGAGAAAAAAAAAGTTAAACTCTTCAATTTTTTTTTTATTTCCCTTCCTATCTTCCGCTTACCTTCTATTTCCCCTCCGCAAACTAAAGATAAATGCATAGCGTAAAGCAAAATGTCCTTGTCCTCTAATTAAGTCAAGCTACACTCAAGAATAGCAATCCCTCATACAAACACCTTTGGGACTTTATTTTGTGAGTTTAAAATGTTAAAATTTAATTACTAATTTTTGGATGCAAATAGAAATAAAAATTAAGCACATATTAAAATAAAAATTATGCAAAGATTTACGTAGTTTGGCATAATTTGTTTACGTTCACGAGTGCGAGAGATAATTCATTATAACCGTAATTTACAATCATGAGATAAAAAATATACAAAAATTCGACACTCATAACTTAAGTCTTGAAACAAACTCTGTTTTCTCGCTTAAAGGTTACTCTCGTCCTCTCGATATTTTTTCACATCTTTTTATATTTTTACTCTTTTTGATTGAACTCTCAACACAATAACTAGAATTATAAAATTCTATTTATAAGAAACCCTAAAATCTTAACTCTCATATAATTATAAAGTCATACACATGTTAAATTTTTTTATAAATTCATGACTACAGTACAGTCCAAATATATATAAATAAAATATTAATTATATGGGTCTGTAAAATACAAGACATACGCCCAATATAAAATGACTCCAAAACAATGATCCAAATTATTTATTTCATGGACCTCGTAATAAATATCAAAATTCAATCGTATTAAATATTGATTAGTACATGAATAAATAATATCTTTCTTTATAAAATCAACAGTTTAAATTTAAAAAGCCTATTTTAATCCAAAACAGTTTATTTTGTAAAACAAAATACGATTTATTCACATACCTACTTATATTTGATCAAGTTACATTTTTGTATACCTACTGATATTTGATCAAGTTACATTTTTGTATGAATAAATTTTTTTACGCAACTATAAAATAAACAGTTCAAATCATCGTTGTGGGTCTACCTTAAATCCACTTGAAATCTTGAACGGTCTTGAAATTTATTAGTATTGAGAGAAACTTGATACGACAATGCACACTTATCAAAGGAACTCATGGTGCTTTAAACAGTTGTACATAATCTTAGATTGCTTTGGCAATAGCAAGAATCTTAATTAAACCAACAATCAAAAATTAATTTGCAACATGACCCAATGTATTTTCATGGCATCTTCTAAGCAAATTTGCAAGACTCTAATTTTGGGACCAAGCTTCACACTTTCTTTTGTAATGGACCTTTATACCCCTCATTTTTGTGGGGGCTTTAGGTCCTTACAATTCATTAACACACACACACACACACACACACACACACACACACATTCATTACCCACATGTATTCTTGCCTCCTACTAATTACAAAGGAAGACTAATTTGATTTCCCACTGTTTGTTGTCATCATTGTCATTAAAATTGTGTAAATCAAAAGCACAACCACCCTACTCTTACTCTCTTTGTAGAGATTGTGAGATTACTCAAACAATCACTTGTTATAGGAAAGAAAAAGAACTCCTCCCAATGGTTTGTTGACTCTTTAATTAGCAGGGAATAGGGATAGATAATCACACAAAGACAATATTACTCAATTGCAATTATACCCACATTGTCAAATGAGTACCATCCAGTTGTAAGCCTTTTTGCACAGTCATTAATTAAGAAACGTGTTAACGTGTGTATCGATTTCTAGTCCATGATGAAAACTACTTTCGAGTTTGTTTTCACTAGCAATAAACATGAATAACATTGACAAAAGTTCCAAGAGATACAAGATCCTTTGCTCCGTTATCTTTTTCTTTTTGGTTCTATTGTTTATTCTATTTCCAATCCGTCTAACATTTCGTCGCAATATGGTGACAAGGAATACGAAAAAGGAGATGAAACAACAAGAAAGACGAAGTACCCGGTCCGATCTAAATCCTACCCTTGCTTACGATTTAGTTAATTAAACTAGGCTTTATCAAAAAAACCAAATTGCAAATATACTTTTCGCATCGCCCCTGTAATCTGTCCTATTAGAATTTCTGTTCTAGTTGGATGGTTAATGGAGGTTTAACAGGGCATTTCTCCACTAAGCAGTATGTTATGATCACATACTCTAATAAATAATTACCAACCCTCAGCTCACGTGTAGGGTTCAATGCATTCACTAAAGTACAATAATGTAAATTCCATCATTAGCCTTGCAGGAATTGGCATTATGTGAAATGATTAAAATTACCCCAGAAAGTAGAGATTTAAAGGGTTACAAGGCTGGTTAAAAAAGGGAAGAAAAAAGAAACCCAAATTGACGCTTGGATCCATGTAAAATAAAAAATAAAAACAAACAAACAAATAAATAAATATTCAGAAATATTACTTACTCAAAAAAGTTGAAAGTGGCTCACATGTGCCAATAATGTGCCCAATAAGATTGCAATTGCATGGGTGAACTAGGTATCCCTCCAATGGGTAATATAATCATCTTTCTTTCTTTCTTTCTTTCTTTCTTTTTCTTTCTTTCTCTCTTTTGTTTGGGTAATGAAGGGTCATAACCCAGCTGGTTCAGTGCATAATTCTATTTATTTATAGGCAATGTAGATGATGATGGGCACTCAATGGATTGGGGTTTGAATGAATGCCCCTGTTATCTCTGTCCATGCACAAAAATCTTTTGATGACTGCAATACATTTATGGGCTAAGGGATTACGTCCGGAAAAATATATGTTTCTCCGTATTTTATTACGTTGAAAATCGTTAAATATGTCTTGACATTTTTGTGTCTTTAAAATTTTTTTTACGTAATTCAACGACCTTCAATGTATTGAGACAGATAAATGTATAGTTTTTTTAACACGAATTTTCTACTCGCATTTATGAAAACAACCAATCTTACTTTTTCAAAAATCATGAAAGAATTGGACTTCTTTTCTCTTATTTTTTTTTTAAAAATAAATTATTTATTAAGGGGTGACTTCAAATTGCTGCAAAAAGCAACCAACTTATTTAAGAGGGGTTGCAAAGATTACTAGAGAGATATAGAGACCATTATTATTAGGGTTTTGCCATCATTGGTTGTTTCAGACCCAATTTATAACCCATAGATTCATTTGCTCTTTCTTCCACTTTAGGGCAGACCCCTTTTCGGCCTATGCTTGATTGACTGGACCATACTCGGGTCTCGGGTTAACCCTAGAAATGGACAAACCGGTTCAAAGGCCACACCATGCTCTAGCTGCAAGGAGTAGAGCCCTGTTTGTTTCCGGGTTAATGGGGTGGGATTGAATTATTATATATATTTGTTTGGTCTGTCATATTAAGAGGGCGATTGGACTATCTCCTTGACCATCTTGCCTTTGATAAATTTTCTATCTTGGATTCTTGGGACTATTAGGAGTCCTTTACCTATGTGTGTTTAAGAGTCCAGGATTATTACTATCCTAATTCTTTATTTGTAATTTTATAATAATTTTACTAAACAGATGTCAAATTAAATACTTTTATATTATTTCTTAAATTATTGTACTTTCAACCAAACTTCTTTCAATAAAAAAAAGTATTACATTAATAGTTCAATCTATAACAATTCGAGTACTAATAGTTCGGTTACGATAATTATTTAATAAAAATAATTCTTTAGCGAAACAAGTTGAGAGAGTTTATCACTAATTCTTCAACTATTATGGGCGCCCATCTCAGTTAACTCGTTGCGAAGATCATACATATAAAAAATTAGAGTTATTGGATATCATTGGCCATATTATGTTATAACATTTATTTGAATGACAATTGTAATTTTCAGAACAAACTGTTCATTTTATTTGAGATAAACATCCAGAAAATGTGTTCATATTAATACCCAATTGAACTTTTTTTTGTTTTTTTTTTGTTTTTGCATAAATGATATTCTCTCGACGAACTCTATAAGATAAACGATTTGAATTACTTTAGATGAGCCTTGAGACTAGTCTTGAAGTTACGACAAAGTTTAAAAGCTAAATTTTAGAGAAACCAAACCCTTTCTTAATCAATGGTGATAGTTTTATAAATGTTATGCGAATAACATTAAATAAAAATTTATTAATTTTTTTGAAAAATCTGATAGTGGAGCATAAACCAAGCATTTAATCAAAATATTCACAGCACCATCCATCACGAGAAAGTCGAACTCGAGACCTCAATACAAAATTTTTGTTTGGCTATCAATTTTAAGTCAGTTTAAAATTGATTTTTTAATTTTTGGCTTAAAGTATAAAAAATTAAAAAGTTTTATTTTTTAACTCTCAATTTTTAGTTTATTTGCTTTTAGATTTTTTATTTTTTTTAATAATAATTTCTAATTTTATCTTTCTACATATAAAATTACACAAATTTCAACCAAGTAATCATACCTCATTAGCTCATTTAGATTGAAGGACAATCATAAAATTTCACATTAAACCTATTTAGCTTTTTTGGTAGTTTAAAAGTCATTATTTTTCTAACCAAATAAATTTTTTAACTTTTTAACTTAAAATAGTTTAAAATTAAAAAATCAACTTAAAGTTAAATTGCCAAACGAACTTTAAGTAATAATAATAATATCAATCAGAGTGCCAAAGAACCACACCTTACTAAAAAAAAAAAAAAACACAAAAACAAAGTTGAGCTCAACACCTCTATATCGAGGTAGTAATAATGTTAATCCGTTGTCATTTGTCAATAAACAACATTATTGAGAAGACGTGAACTCAGAGATCGATCTCCAAATTGAAGGGGAAAAAAAAAATAAAAAGCTTAGAATTGTTTAAATAAGTATGTTGGATTATTTGTATGACTTAGGGACACTCCGGATGGAACTTTGGGAAGAATATATTGCTGAGTTTGTTTGTTTGAAATACTATTTTTTATGAAATGATAGTGTATTGGAATAATTAGTACACGAACTATTATGAATTAAAATATTAATGTAGTAAATTTTTTATACTAAATTTGTTTGGTTAAGAGTAAATAATTATTTGGTTTGCTATAATTTTATTTGGAATAATATAAAATTACCAAAAGAGAGATTATAATAGTCCTGAAACTCTTAAATTTGCATGGTAGATGGGATATATAATAATAGTTTCGAAATGAAGAACTTGTGATAGTTAGGAGGGTTAAGACAATAGTCCAATTCTCTATCAATTTGACCCAAAAAAGAAAAATAAAAGATTATATGAAATTATTTTTATATATTCCAATACCACCTTCCTTAATTTTCAAATAATTTGTGCAGAGACGAAGGTGCATATTATACCCTTAGGTCATGTTTGTTTTGAGAGTAAAAATTATGAGGTATTTAGTAACTTCACACTAAAAAACTTAAGATAGTGTATTCAATGCATTGTTAATTTCATTTTTTATTTATTTTTATGTTTAGTTATTTTATGGGATACTAAAAATTATAATATCTAATCTTTTGTTTACAAATTAAAAAACAAGTTTTATGCATAAATAATAATAGTACGTTATACAATTGTAACCAAATCAACATGAACAAAACTAAAAAAAGTAAACATTTCTTAAAATAGAAAAATATAAAAAATAGTTTTTAAAGAAACATGAAAAATAAATAGTTTTTAAAATAAAAAAATAGTTAAAAATAAAAAATATATATAAAAAAACATAACATAAAAAAAAACAGTTAAACAATAATAAAAAATAAAACAGATTTTTTTTAATAAAAGAAAAATACAAAGAAAGAAAGTTTCTTAAAAACAAAAAGATATAGCAGTTTTTCAAATAAAAAATAATTAAAGAACAGTTTTTAAAATAATTAAAAAACGGTTCTAGAAATAATTAAAAAACAGACTTTAAAATAAGAAATAATAAAAAACATTTAAAAATAATAATAATAAATAGATTTCTTTAAAAAAACAACGAACAGTTTCTTTTAAAAAAATGATAAACTGTTTTTTATAAATAAAAAAATAAATTATTTTTCTAAAACTAATAATAAAAAACTTTTTTTTAATTAAAAAATATATATTATTGTTCTAAAATAATAATAATAAAACTTTTTTTTTTTGACATTTGAACATAAATTTTTTAATCCCGAATTATTAATCCCACCTCTCCCCCTATGATAGAATTATTCTATATTTATGGGATTAAGAATCCGTCCCGAATAGTGTATTCGGACTCATTAATTGCAACCAATCATGAAATATGAAATTGTTAATTCAATCCCAAGTTTGTTTTCTTCCGAACAAATATACCCTTAGTACACGCTGTTGTGCCCATAAATTAAGTGTTTGATTTTTAGATATATTTGTATGATTTGATCGGTTTATTATGTAAAACTCGTCGTGTTTATTGTTCATACAAAAATAAAATTAATATGATATCTGTAACTATATGATCACAAAACATTTGTTTAACTATTTTTAAAAAAAAATTATATTTATCATTTATTTATTTGTAAGTAATGTAATTTAATTACATAACTACAAATATTTGATTAATTTTATATTTTATATAAATAACAAACTCAACAAAATTTACGCAAAAAACGAATCTAATTATAAAAATATTTTTAAAAATCAAACCCATTAAAACGACAACGTGTTGTCCACCAGCTCCATAGTTTATGGAGTGTCAATTTGGCATTTGGTTGCATAACTAGAATGTCCTTGGTTCGTGTATCTTCTATGTATAATTTGGAATTTTTAACACCACAGCTTAATACGATTTGAATTATATAGGAAGTTAAAGAATATTTAAGATTGATTATTTTTTAATATAAAATCAAAACAACCTAATAATATATTTAATAAACATGTTGAATAGGTTGAATTAGTATTGAATTTGCAGAACTAAAAAAATGAATTATTTAATCCGTTAATTTTTTTGTAAATTTCTTTCTCACCAATTGTTTGGATTTTGGAGGTCTTCATGTATGAATTTATGTTATTTTTATATTAAACTATTTAATTTTTTTTTTGTAGATTGTTTGGCGTTTTTATTTATTATAATTTATGTAATTTTATGATTTGAATATGTATAAAATTAAAAATGTGAACTTCTTATTACATAAGTTGTTAAACAGATTATTAAATAGGTTAATTCATTTATAAGCAAATAGTGTTAATATTAAGATAAATAACATATTTAATTAAATAAATAATACTAATATTAAAATATTTCAAATACGAACTAAATAACATAATACCCACCACTACTTTTATGGGATCTCTTTGTCTAACTAACTGTATGGAGGTCTCTATATTAACTAATTTATGTTGGGAAAAAAAAATAAAGAAGCGTGACAATGAATGGTCATAGGGAAATTAATTTGTTGAAAGCGCTGGGAATAAATTTCTACTCTTGGATTTACTGTTATAAAAATAAGGAAATAATTTTTTTCATTGAATAAGATATAACTGTTTATTTTTTACAACGAAAGTCGAATCCAAGACGCTACAACTACCCGGATCATTCAAATTATATAAATACTAACAAATTGCATGTGTTTAAATACGTTTTTTAACACAATTTGATATTAAAATTAATTTTAAACAACAATCAATAATAAAATAATAACTAAGAACAACAAAATATTGAAAAGCTTATTTTGTCAAAAAATAAAAAAAATTTAACAAATTTCACGAAATACCTTACAAAAAAGTCTTTAAAAAACTAACCTCGACAAAAATCAAAACTTGAATTCGAATTCATATTTTAAAGTTTAACTTTTTATTTCATAAAAAGTCAAATATTTTTGACGAATTAAATCATAAATATTTATCACATGGTCACTCTTGATTTCCCTCCGCATTAAACTATTGAAGTAATAACAAAATTCATAAATATACAGAATATACAAATACATACATTGACCAATTCAAAAGAAAAAAAATCCAAAATCAGAAAAAAGAAAATTCATACAAAATCGAGATCAAATTTGATCACCCCTAGAATTTGTTTGCTCAAAATAAATATGTCCAAATCTTATAACTCAACCGTAAAATTATAAATTTATTAAAAAGATAAAGAGCTTGACTAACTTAGTTGTAGATATAATGTGTTGGTAGTGACGACGGTATAATACAGCGATGGTAGCGTTACAACAGCAGTGACGTGACAAGGGCAGCGACATAATAGCTGCGACAACGTAGCAGAGGAGGTTGCGCGGCAGTAGAAGCGGCATTGTAATGGCGACGGTAACAATCGCATAACAGAGATTATAGTATTTTGGATTTATAAAAGGCTTCGATAAAGAATGAGGTGAAAGTGAGTTTTTAAGTTCTTGAAAGAGTTTTTAGGGCTTAGCAATAATCTGTATTTTGATAAATGTTTGCTAGTTGAAAATTGGCGAAAATTTCATTTGACAAGTAAAATTTCAGTTTTAAAATTTTATAAACAAATTTCTAACCATTAAAACATAGTTTATCTCTAGATATTTCAAAAATATTAAATTATTTTATTATATATAAATATATACACAAAAAACTGTTAAATACAATGGTAGATAATAAAATAATAGGTAAAAGAAAAAAACTGTTAAAACACTGTCTATTTGATTGACCAGACATAAGTAGTAAATTAAGTGGTCGGCTTCAGTTAGACGTTTATCGAAGAATAGATCAGGCTATGGTCTGGTGTTAATTAATTTGATCATATTTGTGTACTTTTTTAAAAAAAATTACTTATTATTTTTTTATAGATAAAAGTAATATAAAAACATGCCAACAAATGTCTCTCCAATTTAAATTTTAAATGAATAATTTATTAAATTAAGTTTTACAAAACAAACAACTCAAATGATCATATAAATATGTATAAGATTTTTCTAAAACTATGTTTGATATGTTAAATTAAATTTTAAAAAATAGTAAAAATATATAATACGTAAATTTTTTATATTTTTCTAATACGATGGGATCATAAATGAAATTCTATATATGTAAGATAATATTATTTGTATCATATTTGTTTAAAGTGCGATAAATTGTGAAATAAAAATGGTATAAAATTAATTTTAAGGGATATAAGTATTAATTTTATGAAATTTGAACAATCAATTCCTATATAAGATATTAATAATTTAATTTAATATAAATAAATATGATATTAATTATTCAACTAAATAAAATCTATAAAAATAAGACTTATATATTTTTTTAATTAATCCAAACCTCAACAACTAAAATTAAAAAAAGAAGTACAGAGCAGCGTGGTACGCTGCACTGCCGGCCTACGAAGTTCTTTTTCTTCATTTTGTGTTTCAACAGCAGGGAAAGTACAAATGGAGAATTTATTATATTAGTTATACGGAAGTCAACATGGGTTTTTACAATCTAGTTTAAGAATTTATTTAATTGAAGATCTCCTAAATGATTACTCCTTAATTTATTTTTCAGAATTAATCTTTTTAAAAATTTTATAAGAATTTTAATTTTATTAAATTTTTTTTTATTAATTTTAATAAAGTTAGGAACAACGCCCAAGCGTCTGCCTTTGGAAACTAACTCCCAGTCAGTTTGGTTTTGTTTGGTAAATCAATTGTGATTCTTTATTAAATTTTTTATTTTATACTCATTCTAATGAAAAAATAAAATATTTAAAAAATTAAAAAATAATAAATTTTATCAAAAACAAAAAAAGTCTAGAAAACATAATAATTTCATCAAATAATAACAAATTTTTTATTAAATATAAAAAAGAAAAATAAATTCTGATTTGACGTATATAAAAAGTTAATTTTTTTTTAAAGTTAATTTTTAAGTTAGACTATTTGAATTTTTTTAAAAAGTTGATTTTTAATTTGATCAAATGAACAAAAAGTTGATTTTTTTTTAAAAAGTTAGTTTTAAAAAATTTGGTACAAAAATTACCAATAATTATTTTATTTTATTTTAATAAGTTAAAGTAGATAGAGTGTGTATAGATTTTCGGCTTAGAAAAAAATAGTAAATTTTATAAAGAAGCCAAATAGTCTAACCTCAAAACTAACTTAAAACAAATTAACTTTTTATAAATGTCAAATAAAAATTTATTAACTTTTTTATATTTAATAAAGTTTTATCATCATTTGATCAAAAATTGTTACATTTTCCAGACTCTTCTTATTTTTAGTAAAATTTATTATTTATTACTTTTTAATTTTTTTTAAAAAATTTCATTAGAATGAGTATAAAATAAAAAATTTAATATAAAATCACAATTGATTTACCAAACAAAACTTAACTGATTGTGAGTTAGTTTTCAAAGGCAGTAATAAGCCGTGGGCTTGGGAGGTGTACTTAGTTTTATTGTATTAATTTTAGTCTCATCATAATTTAAGATAATTTTTTATAATTAATTTGTTCATATTTAAAATATTTTACTTTTATTTTTATCACATTTGAAATTTGAATTCGTTAAATTTACGGTTATAGAAGATAAAGCTTTAGGAGAAGCAATGCTATGTATTGAATTTTGAATTTATCGAATATTTTTTTACTATGAAAATTTTTTATTTATAGTGGTTAATGATTGATATAAAATCCTACAAATCAAAATAGAAAATTAACAAATTCAAACTAAAAGACAAGTATGAAACCTAACAACACCAAACTTTTCTCTCGCGCCGTCGCCTCTTCTCCTTCTCTATCCGATCACTACCACTTTTTCTCCTTCGTCGTTTTTTGTTCCCGCGGTTAAAGATGTAATGACCCGAGTTTTTGAAATTTTTTTTATCAAATAATATTTAATAAATAATAATAAATAAAAATTACTCATTTTATTGTGGAGTATATAATTCATAGAGTTCATTATAATAATAAATCTAAGTAAGTTTGATTTTAAGTTAAGCTAAAAATTTAAGTTTAAATTATAGGATTATAATAAGTTGTATACTTATGTTAAGTTTAAGTTTAAAAATAATGATAATAATAATAATAAATAATTTAATAATATAATAATTTTTTTAAAATGTAATAATCTACTTAGGAAATAAATAACTTTTAGAAGGCTAAAATTTATTTGTTTGAAAAACAAAAGAATTATGAAATAAATAAATAAGTAATATAATTATATTTAAATATGTATAAATCTTTATTTCTATATATATACATATGCTCATTAGGTTTGGAGGTTTAATTAGAAACCAATTCCGCTGTGCCGCATCAGTTAGCTTAGGAAAAAGAAAAAAAGAAAAAAGAAAATCAAATCACACAGTGCGCTGCTGGGAGTAAATTGGGAGAAAATTCAGCCTGAGTTTTTGCACGGATCAAAAGCCAAACGAAGTCGGATCGTCATAATTTTTTGGAGGCATACTTCTGGCATCGTGTTCTTAATAATTTACGGTTTCGTTTTTCAACTGGTAAGATCTAAACCTACGTTTATTTTTGTTAATCGTTACAAATAATATTCAATTATTTCGGCGTTATATTTTCTTCTCGTTCTCCAACCGTTCTTCATTTTTTTTTAAAGAGAGAGGAGAATAAGCCTCTGGATTTGGAAATTAAAAAGGAGTCTAAATCATTCGTCTCAAATCGAAACCGTTATCGTCGTGTCGTCGTAGAAAATCGAAAAAAATAATCGAAATCACTAGCTTCGCAACGCATCGATTTTTAATCACTTCTTTTGTTTTAAAATTTCAATTAGTTACTGTATTTTAATATGTATGATGAATATTCTGATATTAAGGATTTTTTTAATATAAATAATTAATCAAAAATCGAAAAAAATAACCGAATCTCTAGTTTTGCTCCGTTTTAATATTTAATTATTTCAATAAATTCTATGATCATATAGTTGCTGAATTTTTTATGAATATGTATAATAAATATTATGAAATTAAAATGGTTCATTTCATTAAAAAAATAATTAATCAATTAGTCAAACTTTAATCGGGTTTCGTAGAAAAAGTTCAATTATTTTTGTTTTTAAAAAAAAAATTATGTAAATACGAAACTCAGATTCAAATTAACACTTGGCATATTTTGTTTGATTATAAGATTATTGTTTATTAATTCATGCATGTTTAGATATCTCATGTTGTTATTGATACTCGCATGTTAAGTTATCATTTTTTTCTGTTATAGCATTATTCATATTTGCATGATTGATTATCGATTTAGCATGATTTTAACTATTGGGAATGTGTTCATCGGGAGGGTTGTATAAATAAATTTTGCATGCTAAAAATCATAACGGGATTAATTACGAGGAGTTAGTTGTATGTCGTGGTTTGTTGTGATGATGGACATTATCAAGGTGCACCCGTAAACTGGGCCGGTGTATATTTTAGGATAACTTATCAGGTAAACTCATATGCGTTTTCGGTTGTGATTCTAAGATGATTATCTTGCAAAAACAGATCGTAAGCTGGGTCTTGTAATTATTCTAAGATATCATTTGGCTGGAACCGTATAAACTTCTCGTGTATTAGAATTGATAATGATGATGAGGATGAGGAGGATGTGTTTGGGTAGTGTTCTAAGATAAGCCTAGTTGTAGTTATTAGTAATTAATTAAATTACGATACATTTTGATATATCTACTGTTTATTTATTGCTACCTATTGATGTGATTAGTTATTGATGCATGTTTTACTTGTAATGAATTTACTTGACTTCTTTGAACTCATGGTTTCGTTTTATGTTGCCCTGGTGATTCAAACACCATGTTATAAAGTGCAGGATGGCGTCGTAGAGGAGAACATAGAAAAACAGATAGAGCCATAATTCATGTGAACCTAGCTACCATAGTCTTTATAATCATTTTTTTTTATTTTAATTTTTTTTCCGCTACAAGAACAATGATGTAGTAAAAATTTTAGTTTAAATTTTTTTTTGAGAGATATTAGAATAAGATTTTGTCATTTTTGTTGCCTAATATTTTTTTTGAGTCGTCACAGTTGGTATCAGAGCACTAGATTCAACACTTACCCACGCGATAGTAGATTCAACTTAAATAAGGTTAAAACGTAAAAATTTAATTGTTACTATTTAAAAGCCTTGGTTTAATTGTTTATATAGATGAATCGAGCGAGAGGCAGACCCCGTCGATACTTGGAACCATGAGAAGATGTAGAACCTGAAGTGTTCGAAGGACAGAGAGAACCGCTACCGGTACCACGAGACGGGGACTTTAATTTTCTACTTCAGACCCTCGTTGATGCAACAAGAAATCCACAGCCTGCACATGCTCAAGCACAGCGAGTTCGAATCGACAGGATAACATTGTTTTTTGATTTTTGTCGGCAGCGACCCCCGACGTTCAATGGAGAAACCCATCCCCAAGAGGCAGAGAGTTGGTTGAATCAAGTGAAAAAGATGCTAGAAACCATGGCCGGTAGGAATGAAGCCGATCGAGTAGCCCTGGCCACTTATCAGTTAGAGGGGAAAGTTGACCACTGGTGGAATTCGGTTAGGAATTCTCGTCATGTGGCTACCATGCAGCAGTTTGAGGAGTTATTCCTCGAGAAGTACTTCCCAGATGCACAGAGACAGGAGATGATAAGAAACTTTCTAGAGCTGAAACAGGCACGGATGACAGTAGCAGAATATGCTTCCAAGTTCGAAGAGTTAGGCCGTTATGCTGGGGCCATTATTCCAGATGAAGCGTCTAAGGCCAGGAAGTTCGAGTGGGGCATGGAGCCCTTGATCCGCGGCAGAGTTATGAGGCACACCTTCCTACCTATGTTGAGATTGTTGACATCGGCCTACTAAT